>ML790220.1:122592-152319 GCA_009831015.1 Picea engelmannii
TGTGTACTCTGACTACAGAAAAGTGAGTGAACTATATTAACCCAACTGCAGATGGATCGGTAAGTTGGCAGAGTATTCAATCTGCAAGTGAAGATCAATAGGTCACGTTTGAAAACTGGCAATAGGGAATATATGAGAACTTCTCAAGATGTTGCACGACTATTAGAGAATCCAAGTGGATTGGGTCAGAGTTTAGAGAACACCTTGTTTACGATGGAACTTCATATTTATGTAGATTTATTGTAGAGTTAGAGTATAAAGTCGTGCCAAAGAAAAGAATTATGGTACTTGATGTTGCGTGAAGATCCTTGTCAGCCAGATGGTGGGCCACCCACGGAGGTATTTTATCTTCCTGGGATGAATAAAAATGTTCCATCCAACATCACTTTATTCCCCCTTCATAACTTACTTCATTGAATTAGGAACAATCAACTTTGGAATTATATGATGGGATTTCAGATCCAAGGGAGTATGTTGTGTACTGTATTCAGATGTGGGAATTTGTGCAACTACCTTCTCAATTGTGGGTGCATCTGTATATTCATTCCTTGAGAAATATTCCATCTACTTGGAATATACATGAGGAAGCTCGATGCCAAACGGTTTTCCAAGAAATTCTTCAACGACAATTTTGTCAAGACTTCTTATTCTCATGTAAGTCCCTGAAATCATTATATCTTTGCAACATTTTAACAAAATACATTTTATTGATGAATTTAATCCTATACATCCTCCTATTGTTTGTCCTAAACGTGAGTACCTCATTCATCATAGTATTTACCCATAACTTGCTCGACTACCTGTGGTCGGCCTTACTATCGAGAGAGACCCAAAAGATCTTGATGATGTTGAGGAAGTTAGGAATTTGACATTTCAGGAATCTGAGGGGTCTAGAGGGGTTGAAGATACTATCCCAAATGATTTTTTGAGTTCCTATACCAAACCATTGAAGTTGCGGAAAGTCATTATAGGAACTGATGAGCACCCTAAGTTAGCATCCATTGGAGACTATTGGGATGAACAGACCATGACCGAGATATAGGCTCCATTGTGGAAATCTGAGAATATGTTTCCTACAAATTTCTCAGAATTAAAAGGTATTAAGGGAGATTTAGTGGAGATGAGGATAGAGTTAAATCCTGAATACAGACTACTCAAGCATAGGCCATATCGGCTAAATTCCAAAGTTAAAGAGAAAGTGAAGAAGGAGATTGATAGGATGATCATAGTTGGGTTGATTTAATTTGTCAATAAGGCTGAATGGATCAGTCCTATCGTGATCCAAACAAATAAAGGTACAGATGATATACAATTTTGTGTGGATTACAGAAGCCATAATGTTGCTTGCATGCATGACCCCTTTCCTACCCCCTTTAGTGATGAGGTATTAGATCAAGTAGCGGGAAATGGGGAATATTCCTTTACATATGGGTTCCTCGGATATCACCAGGTTCGAATCATTGAGGAAGATAAGAAGAATACTACCTTCACTACTAAGTGGGGATGATTTGACTACAAGGTTATGCCTTTTTGGCTTAAGAATGCCCCAACAATGTTTTCACGGATATTCATTGCGGCGTCTCGAGATTTCATTCATAAGTTCCTTGAGGTATACCTATATGATTAGACTATATATAGCTTTATTAAAGAACATATTGGACTACTAATCTTAATGTTGGACTGCTATAGATAGTTACATATTTCCCTTAATTTGAAAAAATGTATTTTTTTTGTACCATTTGGGAATTTGTTAGGGCATATTGTTTGTCGGGAAGGAGTGTTAGTAAATCCTGTGAAAATTGTAGGTATTCTTAATATGCCTACTCCTACCTCTTTCAAGCAATTGCAAACAACCATGGGCCATACTGGACATTAGCGTCGATTTATCAAGGATTACATGAGCATAAAAACACCTTTGGAACAACTTCTCAGTAAATTCGAAGGGTTTCATTGGACTTAGGATTGTGATAAAGAATTCGACCTGCTAAAAGAGAAATTGAGAAATGCACTCATTCTGAGTTATCCTAACTGGAAAGTTGATATTCATGTCCATATTGATGCCCCTGCAGTTGCGCTAGGCATTATTCTTACGCAACCAGAGGAAGGAAACTTAGACCATCCTATATACTTTTACAGTCATAAACTCTCGCAAGTTGAACGCAACCACACCACAACTGAAAGGGAAGGTTTGGCTATGATGTATTCTTTACAAAACTTTAGCCATTATTTACTTGGATGTCATTTTAAGTTTTTTACTAACTATTCTGCTTTGAAGTATTTGGTGAACAAACCTGTGTTAGAGGGTCTCATTTGTGGGTGGTTTCTATTCTTTTAGGCGTTCTCTTTTAAGGTCATTGTTAAGCCTAGCAAGTTAAATGTCGATCCATATCACTTGTCTCTCCTAGATTCCAAAGAAAGTGGTGGACCTATAGATGACCAACTCCCATATGCAGATATGTTCTGTATTAAGTCTATTCCTGATTATTTTTCAAACATTTCCCTATTCCTAACTACAAATACTATGTCAAAAGGTTATTCCGCAACATATAAGAGGCATCTAGTGGTTCGTGCAACCTATTATAAACTAATTGCAGGAAAACTCTACAAATTGGTATTGGATAATACCTTGTGGCAATGTGTGTTAGACCATGAATGACTTGATATTCTATGGGAATGTCATAGTGGAGTTGCGGGAGGACACGTTGGCAAAAATGCAATTGCTTGAAAGATCCTACAGAAAATACTATGGTGGTCGACAATGTTTAAATATGCTATGGAATATGCTCAGGCCTGCTATGAATGTTAGAGAGTGGGAAAACCATTCCACCTTGATGAGTTTCCTCTACACTCTGTTCATTATAATATTTTTAAAAATAGGTTGTTGATTTCATCGGTCCGATAAAACCTTCAGCTAAGCATTCCAAATCCAAATACATAATTACCACAACTGATTACCTGGCTCACTGGGAAAAAGTAGAGGTTGTTCGATATTGTTCTACGGACACCACAACACAATTTATTTTTTTAAATGTTATTACCAAGTTTGGTTTTCTTCACAACTTGACCAGTGACCAAGGATCCCACTTTCTTAGTGAAATTGTAGCAACCCTTACCAGAGAAATTTTTATTTAGTATCATGAGAGAAGTCCTTATCATCCACGGGATACCGGAATAGTGGAAGCATTTAATAAAATCTTGGAGATGGGATTGACTAAGGTTTGTTGCACATAAGAGGTTTGTTGGGATGATTGGGATGAGAAGGTTCCAACTATGTTATGGGAATATCAGACTACCACAAAGCACTTGAATAGGTTTACCCCATTTCAATTGATCTATGGTCGAGAAGTAGTTGTACCAGTCGAGTTTCTCACCCCAAGTCTATTCATTGCACAATCTTCCAAGATGACTAAGGATGAATCCATTGCTTTGTGGGTGGAGGAACTACTAGAAATTGAGGAATCTAGATTTTTATCTTATTTTCATCAGACTATGGAGAAATCCCAACAGAATGCCTGGCACGATCGTCATATAAAACATAAATCATTTGCACAATGTTATTTCATGCTCCTATATGAAAACAAGTATATGAAACATCCAAGCAAGATCCAAATGCACTAACTTGGTCCTTTTATAGTTGTGGAAATCTGTGAGTCTGGGGCTATCAAATTATCACAACTCGATGGAGTTCTTTGACCTGTTCGGGTGGATGGTGCACGCCTGAATCCCTACCTTTTTTCTCCATACTTACAATTTCATTATGGTCTTGGTTCCGTGAGTATGTTAGTGAGTAGTATTTCCATTTCTATATATTTTTTACTTTCTATCAATACATAGTGATGTGTTCAATGTTTACGTTTCTTTGTGCTTCGTTGTCCTATCCAATTCATCCATTCTGACTATTCACTTTGTGGTCAAGGAGGTCCTAGTCACATCCTCTCATACTTAACACAGCTAAAATTTGAATTTTGTGCCCTTGTGTCATCACAAGGGTCATTCAAATTCGTTAGTACCTTTTTACCCGTCATTACGTCTCTGTTGTCCCCATCACTTAAAGTTTAACAATTTCCTACCTTTTTTTAGTTAATTGCTCGCCTGGTCAATACTTTTTCGAGTTACTCCAACACCCTGGTACCAACTTTCCAGTTATGCCTTTAGTTACCCAAATCACATCATGGATTTTGTTTCATTCGAGGGATTTAGTTGGAGTTAATACCCAATCTTGTCACCCTATAGTATTCAATGCATGGTCATATCGACATCTTCCGCATATCACATATAAACACATCTTTTGTCGATGGATTCTTCTATTGTGTTACTCTTGTTCTTGCTATATACACAGTCATGGAGCCTCTTGATCCCTCAGTATGCCCATGTCCAAGTCGTTTCCCTCTTGTGTTTCTTGTTTACCATCGTCGACTTGTTCCATTGGTTCATAAAGCTAGTCGAGGGGCCATCTGAACCATTTTTCTAGTAGAGTTCATTGATCCACGGGTCATTGTCCAAGGATATCTACATGGAAAGGTTGAACATGTTAGAAAAACAGGACCATGGAGCAATAAAATAAAACAAATGCAGAAACAAAATGCAGAAGATACACAATACAATAGAGACACAGATTTATGTGGTTCACTCAGTGTGGGCTACGTCCACCAGAGAAATTTCCAAGTCCTTCCTTTATTATTATCTAGCATATGAAGGGATACAACCTATAGCAAACCTGCTATAACTTCCTCTTCTTTCTCTCACAGTCTCCTCTCTCAGAATACAATACTCGCCATATTGCATAGCCACAATACATTTCCCTCATAACAGAGGGTTTCCTTCTAGGGAAAAAACCCTAACATAATTTCTACTGTTAGATCTGCAACCTTATAATGAATGGTCCATATTTACAATGAAATTACAATATACATTTACAAGGAATTTTTTCCTTCGGGGGCTTTTCCCCCGAACCCCGCAGAGGGGGTACCCCCCCTCTGCACTCTCCCACGTGGAAGAGTGTACATACTTCTAGGGTGTAACGTCTTCATGGGGTATAAACACGGCTGAAAGAAAGGACCTCTGAATCAGGAAGATAATCAGGCTCCACAACCAACAATATCCCACTTGGAGACTGATATCAACAACTCTGCCTCTGCTATATATGCTAGACTCTGAATCTTCTTGGACCTAGAAAATTTCTCATCTTCATCTTCATTCTTGAAGACCAACTGAAACTGAGCAGGAACTCAGTTTCTCTTTCGTTACTCCCTTTGTTAACATGTCTGTAGGATTTTGTCTAGTGTGTATCTTTTCCAACTTCAAATGTCCATCTTCCAAGGCAGATCGTATGAAGTGGTACCTCAGCTGTATATACTTAGTCTTCGAATGGAATGTTGAGTTCTTTGCATGATGAATTGCACTCTCACTGTCACAGTACAACCTGATATTCTCTTGCTTCTTTCCCAATTCCTCCATAAACCTTTGTAACCAAATCATCTCTTTACTATCCTCTGTAGCAACAACATACTCTGCCTCTGTTGTTGAAAGTGCAACAACCTTTTGCAGTTTTGAAATCCAACTTACTGTTGTTCCACCTATAGTAAAAACATACCTTGTGGTACTCCTCCTACTGTCTTTATCACCTGCCATATCTAAATCAACATATCATTGTAGAAAAGTGTCTGACCCTCTAAAACATAATGCATGAGTAGCAGTACCTCTCAAATACCTGAGAATACACTTTACTGCCTCCCAATGTTATTTACCTGGATTGTTTATATACCTGCTCACAACTCCCACTGCATGTGCAATATCTAGTCTTGTGCAAACCATTGCATGCATCAAGCTACCAACTCCTGATGAATAAGGGACCCTGGACATGTATTATATCTCCTCCTGTGTCTTGGGACACATTGCCTTAGTTAATTTGAAATGGCTGGCCAAAGGTGTACTAACTGGTTTTTCATTATGCTTTCTAAACCTCTCCAACACCTTCTTTGTGTACTCACCCTGAGACAATGTCAATTTGCGATTTTTCCAGTCTCTTGTTATTCTCATGCCAAGGGTTTTCTTTGTAGCACCCAAATCCTTCATCGCAAATGAATTGGCTAATTTCTTCTTGAGCATATTTATATCCTGCATATTAGACCCTACAACAAGCATGTCATCTACATACAATAGCAATATAATATAGTGTTAAGAACCAAATATCAATATAGCATAGAAAAACCTCAAAATAAGTACTCAACGCCTTGAAAAAGAGATACTTTCAGATAATAAGCCTCTTCGAGGGGGAAACATCCTTTTACCCCACATAAATGTTCAAGTACAAGATGATTCCAAATGAAAATGTCTCCTTGGTATATATAGGAGACTAGGAGGTATAATTACAACTAATGGAATAAAGCCGACATAAATAAAATAACATTACTAATGTAATATGCCCCAATTAAGGGGTAATGAGCCAATATTAGTGCTTAACATACCCCTCCCCTTGAGACAAGTGTTGTCCGCAACGCTTGAGTAACTCTGGATGCTTTTGTATAAGACTCATCTTCCCAAGTGGAATATTTAGTCGATAGTTTCCTCCATTTAATGAGATACTCTGAAATGGATCTATTCCTCAACTGGAAAATTCTTGTGTCAGTGATGGCTTCAGGCTCCAATATGATTTTTCCTTCCTCGTTAAGTTCTGGCAATATAGTTTTAACTTGGATATTGTCGCCTATAACCTTCTTTAAGCATGAAACATGGAAAACTGGGTGACTTGTGAAGATGCAGGCAACTCCAATTTGTATTCCATAGTACCAATCTTTTGCAACACCATATAAGGGCCATAGTACTTTGGGATTAATTTATTATCCTTCTTGGCTTGCTTGAGGGACATCTGTTTGTATGGTTGTAGTCTTAAAAACACCCAATCCCCTACTTCAAAACTTCTTTCACTACAATGTTGATCTACTTGTTGTTTCATGCGATTCTGTGAAATGGTCAGGTTGTCCTTTAAGATTTGGAGAACTTGTTGTTAATGCTCGATGTGATCTTCCACTGCTTGAACCTTAGATTTTTTTTTTAGAGAAGAAGTGATGGAAGGAGGGTGGTATCCATAGAGTGCCATAAATGGTGTCATTTTTGTTGTAGTATGAAAGGAAGTGTTATACCACCATTCTGCCAAGGGTAACCATTTGAACCATTGTGTTTTTTTATCAGAGACAAAGCAACGAAGGTATCCTTCTAGACATTTGTTCACTAACTCGGTTTGTCCATCAGATTGAGGATGATAGGATGAGCTGTTGGAGCCACCTTTGTTTTTTAACCCGTTTTGATTTTCATATCTTAATGCTTGAAATCAAAAGATGGTTTTCATATTTTCCTTCATCTATTCCAAAATCTCTGAAGTCTCATCACGCGAGCGGCGACGGTTATCATACTCTCAAGGCGAGTTCCACTTTTTGTTCAAATGATTTTCCCCTGTTTTGCCTCTGGATTTTGTATGTCGGATGTTATAAATCACATAGTTCACAAGTCCCGAAGAGTGAAACAATGAAATCACTTTAAAGTTTTACCCAGGTTAGTAACGAGAGTAAAAGTTTTCTAAACTACGGTTAAGCATCATCGGGGTTTCGCGTCTCGGTGTTTACTAACTCCAAAAGTCTTACTGTCATAACCTCGATAGCCGAAACCATGAGATTCTTGTTTTAGTAACCTGCATTAATGATAAAGGTAAAAATCTTAGCCGCAGTTAAGCTCGGTCGAGAATTCACAACTCGGTGTATTTTCCTTTAAAAAGATACACTGTCAAAGCCCTGAGTCGCGAAGTCGTGATAAAGATAGAAATGTAATTAATTAAACACTTAATCCGATTTTATCCCCCCATTTTAATTAAATCATATCATCATGATCCTGCTATTTCGCAACACGGCATACGAACTTCCCGGAAGCTATACCTTCGAAGCTCCGAGTCGCGAAGTTGCGATATAAATAATCACATAATTAATCAAGTGCCTAATCATAATTACATTTTTAACCAAAAATAATCATCGCAATCTCGAGACTTAGAGGTTCAAAGGGTTAAAGTGAAAACTCCCGATGTAGCGAGTACCAAAAGATTAATTAACGTAAATAAAACCTGATTAATTGAGCTAAGCTAGTATTTCTCGTGATTTGATGCATGCACAGTCTACAAGGTAGTCTTAATTTTTCCTCGTGTGAACTGACATTCCGAATTGCCAAAATTTATGGCATTAATTAGAAACAAGGCGAATCGACAAGTGAGGATCGTGTTTTTATTGCTAAATTTATATTTAAGCACGATTTGACCGTTCTGTTCTTGAAAAGTACCGAGTTTTAAATGGTTAAATATATAGAGTTGTTATTTGTTATCGCGAATTCATTTCTATATTATGCAGAGCAAACTTTTCTCAGCGAACTAATTTCTATATGTATACATATTTTTATCGCAGAAGAGATAAAGCAGGATCCCCCGCCATGGCCCCGCAAAAAGCATCTAAAGCCAACATTGAGGTTTCGGGACAAGGTTCAGACAACGTCACTGATACTTCACCCCAAAGTGTCGACTCTTTCAAGACCTGGTCGTTTGTTTTTGATGTTCTACAATCCGAATTGGTAGATTATTCTGATGATTCCAACGACAATGAAAAAGACGACCTAACCACCAAATATAAGATCGTCGTCCAATCTGGAATTCATAAAGTAGCGGCCAGGCCACGACTGCTCCCTTACTATGATATGGTCCAGTGGGCATTAGACCATGTGGACATACCAACCAGAACCATCATCAATGAACATAAAGTCACTATTGGGACTTTCAGACCCGAACACCTGCAGGCTATGTATAAGTTGCCTACCGTGTCAGACCTTACATACGATGCCAAATTCTTGGAGAAATTCAAATAGAAGGAATGTGTGAAATATGATAAGACTATGTCCAGTTTAATCAGAGATTGGGTTTCACACCCTGCGAAGTTCAGGGCAGACAGTAATGGTATATATTTAATAGCTTCCTTGGAACCATAGTTCAAATATGTAGCTATGATGACCTGCATATTATATGGGAGAGAGGACACCACACATTTCTTTCTTCAGTGGGTGCCTCTAAAACATCAAGTCGCTGAAGGCTGTTCCTTCGACTGGGCGAAAATGTTGTCTGATAGCTTGACCAGTTGAGTTACAGAGTATCGGGCGCAGAAGGAGAGTGGAAAGATTGCTTCATTCTTTATGTCCGCATACATTATGGATGCCGTGTGTTTTCTAACACCCTTTCCCTTAATGAGATGGAGTTGGAATCCATCATAGGCCGAGCCCATCCACGTCTACCATTCAAAATTGTGGGAAAACAAAGCGGCAGATTTCATGTATGAAACCTTTAACTGGTAATGGTACCACTGCATGTCACTATTTTCGGCCATCCGCCACCCAGGATCTTGGACAATATAGTGATGAATTTGAGCAGTATAGCCGACTGGTATGTAGAAGTAGAATTCTCATATCTCAGAGTTTTTGGGGCTTCTGTTCCCTCGCATGCATTACCATTATTTATACCCGATAAGTTGCCTTGTCGTGAGGTTGCTAGGCAAAGCGTAATCGGTGGCATAAGAAAGGAGCTTAAGGGATATTCAAAGAAGGTATGGCCACCTTTCCCTATTCATTTAAATTCATATTCTTTGTTAGATTTCGGGCATGCTAAAGTTGAGGCAACAGCCCTGCAAGACCTAAAATTGGTTCTTATTGAATTCAAGAAGCACAATCCGCAAAGGGTCATAAGTAATCATTTGGCCAGATGCGGACTCAAAAGGTTCGAACACGAGAATTCACCCTCGGATGACATTTTCCGAGGCGCAAGATATTATCCCGAGATTTTGGCTCGGATACAAGCCCTGGCACACGAAGAGAGGGCCGATGTTCTAAAATTCCAAGAACATCGACGCAGTTGTCTTCCCGCAGTATTGTGGGGTGAGAATCCAAGTACAGTAGAGGTGAAATAAAAAGAAGTGGAAGGCTCCAAAGATGCGACACCCAGCCAAGAAAAACACTAGGACGGGGAAGAGCAAACTAGGAGTTCGAAAACAGAGATAAAGACTCCCGACCCACCGAGAAAGAAGACTATGGTTACTACTCTAGAACAACCAGCTAAGAAAATCGAAGATCCCATTGAAGAATTGAGACCTATAAGGATGGAAGAGCTCCCTCCAAATGAGTTCTTCTTTGATAAGAAGAGAAAGGTTGTGGTAAAGAGAGAATTCTATCAGGAAGGGGGATCAACAGCCAAGAAGTACAAAGTGTTGACCGATGGGAAAGACGAGAAGAATGAACACTTTGCGACAGAAATAGCCGGGACATTAGGGGCATGTGCCATAGTGAATCAATTTTCAGTCGGGGTTTTGAAAAATCAGCTGAAGCGAAAACATTGCCTCATCAAAACCTTAGAAGCTAGACTAGCTAGAACAGAGGAGGCTGCTAAGGACCAGGTGAGCACAGGAATAGAACAAGTAAGGCTGGCCGATAAAAGTGAGATAGAGTTGCTCAAAACTAAGCTCGAACAAGCAGAGCTGGTAGTTCATAAAGGTCAGATACAAGTGGACCAGCAAAAGGACTTGATTGAGCAGCTACAGGCTAGAGTGGAAATCACTGAAAGTAAATTTATAAATATTGGGATGTTCCAGTCCCAGGCAATGGAGATTCGGAGCAGGGTTTCTACAGCCCAGCGAAGTTTACTCGCCAAGGTAGAGATAATTCAGGACAATTGCTTACTCGTTGATGAAGTATTGGAAAATTTATCTTTCAGTGAAAAAGAAGCTAGAGCAGCTCAGGTTTCATTTCACGAGGCTGTAATAGCTATAAACAACAGGGAATCGGAAGGTACTCCCAGGTTTTCCATTTCGGAGCAGACCAGAGGAAATATTTTATTGAAGGAATGGGAGCACAATATAACATAAGGTAAACTACAAGCCAAGAAGGTAATGAAATCCTTTGAAGAGGCTTTTGGTTCTATAGATGTTAATCTGTTAGGTATTGATAGGGAAGGCAATGCCGAGACGTTGAGTCAAATGAATATAGAGAAAATCTCACTTGATTTAAATGAAAAAGAAGAAAGAGATTTGGCCGAAATCTCACAAGTAACTATGGCAGACATAGTTCAAATATATAAATGTATGATTAAACCAAGTGTGAAATTGTGCGCTATTGACATCATAGACAGACATATGGAAGAAAGGTTGCCGCAATTAGCCTGATATTGTTACTCTTTTGAGGCCAATTGTCAAGTGGAACCATCAAGGTTGATATCTCGGCTAGTGGAAAGATGTGTTACTTGTACCGAGCATGCAAGAGGGCAAGCTTCGGGTACCAAATGAAGACAGAGATAAGGAAATGAAACGATTGATCTCCTTCTTGTTGTAACTGAAAATCCTAGAACGATTGAGATTCCATCATATGTAAATCTGTATAAATATACAATAGAAAGAAGGAACAAAGGCTGGACCTTTTTGTGTCGATTGTAATAGAGGTTTTCTATCTTGAGAGTTAATCTAAAGAAAATCTGAAGATTCTCAATTCCATCACGATTGTGTTATGAGTTTGTTTCCTTGTATCTCATTTTTCATTTCATTTCATATTTGTATCTGATGAATGCTTCACTATAATTTAGTACAATCTCTACTATAGTGAATGAATTCTGGTTTTCTATATTGTTCATTGTTTTTCCTATGTACCATCTATCAGCAGATATAAGACTAGTCAACACTTTAGAATTCTATTTATATTTTATGCTTCATCGGGTTATTTCTTTACATTTTTCTTCTTTTGTTTATAAGGGATATTCGCCCTTGATAGGAGCCTTACATGATAGACAACTCAATGTTTTCTCCCACCTCATACATCTTTATTAAAATATAACTCAGTTACAGGAAAGGGACTTTGGTTTGCACCCTATTTTCACTCTTGGAACTGTAAACTCTCTTTTATACGACCAAAATTGAGACAACACCTAAATTTCCCCTTAGATTTTCTTATCATTTTGTTCCTCCATGAATGTCCCTATAACAAGACAGCCTAATATCGAACCCGGACTATCAGACCAAACACATATTGCCTTAAATCTTTTTGATACTATTCTTAAAACAACCACTACCTGGGTTGAACTTGAACGTTCATGGGCAGCGATTGAATGGGATATAAACATCCAGGAACCATTGGAAGCTAGACAACGCCAACCCAAAAATCATCCCTAGCTTCTCCTATCGAAGGTTGACTTTTCTTCCTTCTTTATCCCTCACTCACTTTCGGATGCCTAGATAGTGTACTTCCAAGCCTTAAGTATAGACTCTACAACAACATATTTTTGGCGCCGTTGTCAGGGGCCGAAGCTACGAAATATTTATTTCGTTGAAAGTGCCACCCTTTGATAGTGAACAAAGAGTGCACACTTTTTAAAGGATTTCCAATATTTCACTTGGTGATTCCATGATTAATAGGCTAGCATCCGGATGAAGGAATACAAGGCAAAACCTGGATGGTAAACAGATCACACCCGTTACCGATCCTGAGAAGATTTTAAAGACAAGAGGGTCTCTTAAGCCGACCCCTGCAATCTATCAGCCTAAATATCTACAACTGAAGACCAAGAGTTCTTCTAAACCTTCGACTTCATGCAGCCCTCTCTTCGACACTAAGGATCTAACATCAAACTACCCTGAAGTTAGAAGTGAAACCCATCCGATAACCCCTATAGAACATAAAGGAAAAATTCCTGTAGAAAATTTATCTACTGCCAATATATCATCGACTCTTCAGTTGAATTTCACGACCTCGCATGGTCTCGAAGAATATTTCACACATCCAACTTCCACACCCATTGGTTCCCCTGACTACATCTCTTGCAAGTCTGAAGAGCCAAGCCCTCACATTCCTTACCAGTCATCCTCAATTTTTTCACCCAGTGAAGAAAGTAAAGATCCACTTTTAATCTTCCAAAACCCCCTTTATAACTTTCCACTAATAATGATGGAAGCCGCCGGAGGAGGAAGTGGAGGGGTTGTTGGAGGAGGAGGTGGAGGTGCTCCTGGGGGAGGAGTTGGAGGCCAAGGGCCTACCCCCCCTCCCATAGTGTTTGTGAAAGTGGCAGCAAGATACGCTCCCTTGGTATTGCCCGTTCCTCTGCACGATCTTCCCGGAAATTATATAAAAAATTTGCCAAAATTCACTGGGGAAGGAGATCTGACCGCAACTGAACACATAAATTTCTTTGATCAATTCACAGACATCCTAGGTATCAAACATGAGGACGTTTATTCAAGGCTTCTTATCCAAATCTTCGAAGGTCAGGTCCGAACTTGGTTTCAGAGTCTACCTACAGGATCTATCTTGTCATATGACGCCTTGGAAGATGCTTTCCTTAGACAATGGGGCGAAATAAAGGACCAACTATATTATTTAACCGAGTTTGGGTCTTTAAGAAAAAATAATTTAGAAACAGTTATGGAGTTTATTCAAAGATTCAACAAGTTGTATAACAAAATCCCAGTCAAGGTTAAACCGTCCCAACCCGTAGCCAAAGTAACTTTCGCGGGGGCTTTCAAACCAAATTTTGCACTCCTTTTGTGATTAAGAAGGGGAGCTACTCTAAACCGAATGCAAGATGACGCTATAGAAATTGAGTCAAATATGATGGCTTCTAGTAAGCTTAAAGCTAAATTAGAAATGGGAAACCGAGAAACTAGACGCTTTAGAGAACAAGCAGGGCCATCAGGGTCTAATAGATACACAGATGTCAAAGTAGACGATATGCCCAGGGTAATTAAGGAACTTTCTAATAAAATATCCAGAATGGAGATAGAATAGGCCAAAGATGATTCTTTCACCAAAAAATATTTCCAGAGGAACCCCAACCCCCCGAACCAGAAAAGATAGATAAAAACAAAGATAAAAAAACGCAAACTCCCTTAAAGAACGAAAATTTTGTAGGAGCGAATTATCTCCAAGATTTCAGAGATTCAGATGATGATGTCACGAACTTCGATGATGACTGCACACAACCGTATCTGACTAGAGAAGATTATGAAAAATCTCTAAACACTCAACAATCGTCGGTTAAGGGTGAAGAAAGAGATCATACTTACCTTTGTAGCTCTCAAGAAGAAACTAAAATGATAATGGCTGAGGTCCAACCTAAGTATAACTTGAGATCTAAGAGTAAGCCCATTTCAACAACTCAACCTAAGAAAATTCTCCCAAGAGGTCAAACTTATGAGCCTACTTTGGAAGAAACCTTGCTACCTAACAGCAAAGCGAAAGTAGTAAACTCACAAGAACCCGAGGTAGGAAAAGTTGAGCCCCAAACACAAGGAACCGAAACAACTAATGCTATTACACCTTCAACCAAGATCATGAGTAATAAAGAGGTCTAGACAAATAAGTTGGAAAAGAAGGATTCGAAAGTCCCAACTAGAGAAACAGACAAGGTGAGTGAAGTTTTCAGTTTCGATAATGAGATAAATAAAATTAAGATACCAATTCCTCTGGTAGAATTAGCGAAAAACCTAATTTATCGAAAGTAGATTACCAAAGTGATAGGTGTCTCAGAGCTAGAAATCCAATCTGACATTTTAAACCTGGAAGATGATAAACCCAACATCACTTTTGGTCCACATTTTGAAGGGGCCAAAGACACTGTTGCTCCCTTTTATATCACCTTAAATGTATATGATCAACTACTACATAATTTCATGCTAGACTCTTGAGCCTCCCATAACGTGATGCCTAAAATTACTATGGACAAGTTGGGTGTCTAGATGATGCAGGAGCATAAGCTCACAACACTAGAAGATTTATGGTTGTTGAAAGTCAAAGGCAAATTTTACTAAAGAGAGTGGGTGCTCTTTAATTTACTTGTTGTATTCAATTCAAATTCAATAAATTGTCAAAGGATCTCGAATCCTAACAATGTAATAGCTGTAGGAGGAATTAAGATTACAATCAGAAATTGTAGGATCTAAGTAGATTCGATCCAGACTTTGTGGATCTGAAAACCTAAGTTTGAATTGTATTTAGGCAAACTAAGTCGATTTGTAAAAAAAGAATGAGAGGGCACGAGAGAGAGAATGCACAGGATTGTTGCAGAGAAAAGGAAGAGAGAATTCATTTATAAAAGTTTCCATACGTTATGCAACATTCTTATATGTGAGAGATCATCTTCATCTGTGTATGAATCGCTTGAATACATATACGATCTGTTAATATTGTTTAAAGACCCCTAAAATTGAAAACGATACTGAAACGAATTGATAGTCTCATTCTGTATGTATCGGGGTTTGTGGTGGAAAGCAGAATAGAACTCAAGGAGATCAAGAGTCGACAGTGTCAATCATCCAGGAAATGGACGATTGAGATCTAAGTAGAGTCCAGTAACAAAGAATAGACGACCCAGATCACAAGCGGAAGGTGGATGTTCAAATTTCAATGCATTTTGGGGATTTCCGTTGAGGCCACGCGTCCATCGCTGAATGGAAACGAAAATTTGAGGTAAGTACAAGAAACGATGTTAAATTGATTTCCGTTGGGGGTTATGGTCACGGTGTATGGTCGTAGGGTGCTTACATCATACATAAAGTTGATTTCCGTTGGGTGCTAATAAAACAAAAGGTGCTTAATTTGTTAAATTCGGCAATAATCCTGTCAAAAGAGTCAAACTGCCAATTATAGTGACAGACAACTAAATTTAGCTCTGTCAAATAAATTTCGCTAACACCAGCTGCATTACTAGATCACTAGACCTTACGGAGATCTTTACTCTTTTGAATCGAGAAGAGTTAATTGTATGGGAATGATAAAGGATTTAGTAGTCACCCTGACATAGGTCCCAGTTAAGAGTATCTTGATGGATGTGGTTATTGCTGATATTCCCCCCAAGTATGGCTTATTGTTCTCTAGGTCATGGGGAGCCAAGCTGGGGGGTTCTCTTCAACTAGATATGACGTTTGCCACAATTCCTGTGTTTGGTGGGCAATTTACTCGGTTGTACAGGGAAACGAGGTTATCATATACAGTAAGTGACCCTCAAAATCCGAACAATTTCCCTATTTACATTACAGATCAAGATTTAGGAAACTGTATCTTATCTTTTGACGATGGTTTAGATGGTTGCACAGAGGAAAACAATATAGAACATGAAGAGTCAGGTTACATGACCGAGGATATGTGTAACACCGGTATCTGGAAAATGTTTTTTGACGGTGCCTCGTCTTGCGAAGGGGATCATGTAGGAGTGCTTTTAGTGGCTCCTGAAGAAACGTTCGTTGTTTGTTTTTCTTACAGACTGCAATGGGATATAGACTATACTAACAACGTATGTGAATACAAAGCCTTGGTCTTAGGATTAGTGGTTGCCAGGAAGCTAAAAATAAATAACCTAGAGGTATACGAAGATGCAGAGTTAATAGTCAAACAAATAAATCGACAGTACCAAGCCAAGCATCCCAGATTAAGATCATACAGGAATTGTGCCTGGGATCTGATGGAAAACTTTTTCTTGTCTATAAATGTCCACTTCATCCCACGCGTAGAAAACTTACATGCTGATGCATTAGATAAAGCGGCTTTAACTTTCACTCCTCCTACAACCTTTAAATTGAAGTATCACATAGAGATAAGACACAGACCATCTATACCAGATAATATCCAGCACTGGAAGGTTTTTGAGGATGATGAACAAATTAAAAAGTTTCTTGAAGCAGTAGGTGAATTTTTCGAAACTCACGCAGATCAAGAAAATCAAAATGACGAGATATGCATCATGCAATAAGGGGAGGATCCTCAAGCTTTCCGAGACAAAATTGAAAATCATCGTATGCTAGTCCTAAAAAATAACTAGATTCCAAAGGGATGATCCCTCTGGAAAGACTATTTGATCAAAACGACATACCTGTAAAATCCACCTTACAACCCCAACCGAAAGAGGTTGAGGATTGTGACATAGGAACCAAAGAAGAATCCAAGATGGTTAAAATATCTAAACTCCTCCCCCCTGAAATAAAGGACAAGTATAAGGACCTACTGAGACAATTTAAAGATGATTTCACTTGGTCTTACGACGAGTTAAGAACCTACGACACGACCATGATCGATCACAAGATACCTTTAAATCCCGGGGTCAAACATTTTAGAGAAATGCTTAGGTATATTAACCCCATTTTATTGCCTGTGGTCGAGAGAGAAGTGAAGAAACTTTTGGAGGAAAAAATTATAGTACCTCTGAGATATTCGGACTGGGTGGAAAATCTGGTCCCGATAAGAAAAAAGAGTGGAGAAATTAGACTGTGCCTGGATCTAAGAAATTTGAATAAGTCCTCTCTTAAAGACAACTATCTGCTGCCTAAAATGGATCATGTGCTAGAAAGGGTAGTTGGGGCGAATAGAATGTCTATGATTGATGGTTTCTCTGGATATAATCAAATTTCCATGAATGAACAAGATAAAGAAAAAACATCTTTTACTACCCCTTGGGGTACGTTCATGTATGATAAAATGCCTTTCGGTTTGATGATTGCAGGAGCCACGTTCCAACGCACTATGGACATCACTTTCATCAGAGAGAGGGATAAGTTCGTAGTCATCTATCTCGATGATTTAACGGTTTTCTCCAAATCCGACGAAGCGCATTTGGTACATCTTAAAGAAACATTCGAAAAATGCTGCAGGTTTGGTCTATCCTTAAACCCCAAGAAATCACACTTCGCCATGCAAGAGGGTAATTTATTGGGTCATGTTGTATCTAAAGATAGAATTAAGATTGATAATAAGAGGGTTGAAGCGATAGACACTATAAACATTCCTAGAAATGTAAAAGAAATTCAATCTTTCTTAGGAAAAATAATTTTTTTACGAAGATTTATCCCAAATTTCGCTGAAATTGTAAAATTGATCACAGATATGCCGAAAAAGAACAACGAAGTAAAGTGGACAACAGAGGCCAAAGCATCGTTTGCACACATTAAGAAAGTCATAGCCGAAGCACCTGTATTGGCAAGTCCTGATTATCTGAAAGACTTTCTTATTTTTTCATTTGCCTCTGAACACACGATTGCTGCGGTGCTCCTCCAAAAGAACGAAGAAGGTTTCGAACAACCGATCGCCTTTTTCAGCAAGAGCCTCAGAGACGCAGAACTTAAATATGATATAATAGAAAAACAAGCGTACGCCATGGTAAAAGCACTGAAGGCATTTAGAACATATGTATTGCACTCCAAGATCATTGCGTACATACCAACCAGTTCTGTGAAAGATATTTTGGTACAACCAGACAGTGACGGGAAAAGAGGACGATGGCTGACCAAGATTCAAGAATTTGACCTGTAAATCAAACCTACTAAATTGATAAAAGAACAGGGCTTGGCCAAACTTTTGGCCGAATCAAATCTCAGAGCTCTGGATATAAACTGCCTATAGGGATATGAGGAAAATATGAATGTAAACAAGATTGATGAACCAACAAGTGAAATCAAGATCGAGGAGAAGTTTGTATCATCAAAATGGTACAAAAACATAGTATCTTACCTACTGACTCTAAAATTCCCTAGTGAAATATCACCATCAAAATCCAAGACTTTAAAGCTTCATGCGGTTAAGTATTGTATCGCCGAAAATCAACTATATTGGAAAGACCCGCTCGGTTTCTTGTTAGTCTGATTAGTCGAATCGGAAACAGAAAGGGTTATAAGTGAATTTCATGAAGGAGTTTGTGGAGGACATCATGCTTAGAGGGCCACAACTTACAAAATTCCGAGGGATGGTTATTACTGGCCAAAAATCTTTTTAGATGTTAACGCCAAGGTCCGAGCTTGCAACCCTTGTCACCTATTTGCAGGTAAATAGAAACTCCTGGCGTTACCTTTAGTTCCGGTCAAAACTGAAGCCCCTTTTCAAAAATGGGGGCTAGATTTTATAGGAGAGATTAATCCACATTCTAGCGCCCAACACAAATGGATCTTAACTGCAACAGACTACTTTACCAAGTGGGTGGAAGCTATTCCAACTAAAAGGGCAACTGACTCAGTGGTAATAGATTTCGTAGAAGACAATATCTTGTCAAGATTTGGCTGCCCCCGAAAGATAGTCATGGATAATGCCCAGGCTTTCAAATCTATGGCTATGGTCAGCTTCTGCCAAAAGTATAATATCATCCTTGGCCATTCTACAACATACTACCCCCAAGGAAATGGACTGGCCGAGTCGTCTAACAAGAGCCTGATCATTATAATTAAGAAAGTGTTGGATGAAAATAAAAAGTCTTGGCATGTACATTTAAAGTACGCTTTGTGGGAAAATCGTATAGGCACTAAAAAGTCCATCGGCATGCCTCCTTTTCAGATGGTATATGGGCAGATACAGTGTTACCTATAAATCTAGCACTCCCCGTGATGAAATTATGGAACGATCAGAATGAAGAACCAAATCACATCACCAAGAGGATAAATCAGCTAATTGAGGTTCAAGAGCACAAGGTCAAAGTAGATGAAAAGATGCAGAAGTATCAGGACGACATGAAGGCATTATTCGACCATAGGGAAAAGGACATATATTTCCTCCTAGGTGATTTAGTACTAAGGTAGGATGCAAGGAGGGAAGAAACAACGAAACATGGTAAATTCGATCACCTCTGGTATGGGCCATTTAGAGTCTCAACTCTCAAAGGAAAAAATTCTTTCCTATTGGAAAATCTAGACAGTGAAATCCTCAACGCCCCTGTGAACGGGCGTTATTTGAAGCATTATATGACATAAAAAGTCGCCAAAAAATAAAGAATAAAAAATAAAAATAAAAATAAAAAATAAATAAATAAAAACAAATTTCCCTTAATTTTAGATTTATATATTCATATATAGAATTTTTTACCTATGTATATATATTTTTCATTCTGCTTTGTTATTCTAATTTTCTTTTGTGAATTTTTGACACCTTTCAAATATCCTCGATAACCTTTGTATTTTCCTTTTATAGGATTCCAACTGCAAATGAAACAAGTAGGATAAGTAAACCGAAAGTTGGGTGTCAGAAATAAATTGGCTCAAACAGGTGATACCAAAGATTTTGATATTTTGCAAAGAAAATGAAACGATAAGGTAAAGGTGAGATTTCCTAAAAGACTTGTTCTGAAGGGCTATCAAAGAAAACCGAGATAACCTCATTAAGACAACAATATCGTCTAAACTAATAAATAACAAAATGTTTCCATGTTTAATCGTTTACAAAAGAATAAGACAAAATAAACAAGTCACTCAAATCTAAGCAGTCAGTCAAAGTAAATTGCTCCCAAAAAAGATTTTGAAGAGTCAATTTTGATTTTTTGACCTCTGTTTTTCAGTCCATAAATCTCTATCTGTCACCCTTTTCTGTTTTCGGGTTTACCCTTTAAAAAGTCAGCATCTATCCATTTTTTATACATACGTAGGGAGAAGAGATTACAATTCAACCTCGAGAGCTTCAAAGCATATTGTGGAAAGAAAGTTGGTCTTCACAACTCCTCGGTCCCTTGCTAAACAAAGTGACGCCTAAAGCGATCATGACTTTCCTAGGTTTTTCAACAATTCGGAGGGTTGAGGCTTGATCAAATAGAATACCCCCCCAAAAGTTATTTTTTCCCTTTCTCTCTGCGAACGAAGTTGTTGTGAAAGTTAAGGGAAGGTTGGTACCGAGTAATCAAAGTAATTTGACAGACCTATAATGCAAAATATTACACAAATATCAGCCCTGATACAAACTGATTTCCCCCATCTTCACGCTCTAAAAAGAAAATTATAAGACAGGTGGTGAAAGGAAATTCAGGAATGATTGCCCCCATCTAGTCCAAGAGACGATGAAAGGAAATTCCGAAATGATTGCCCTTGTCTCAGCATTTAAATGCATAAATATATTCCGAAGTGGTGAAAGGAAATTCAGTAAAAAAGGGCCAGATAACTTCACCGGGGTACTGAACAGGCTCGCTGGCAGTGAAGGAATATCTAAGATATCTGTAAGGCTGTTATACATGAATACCACTCTACTCTAGTAACCAATTATTTCCAAAACCTGATCTACATCCTAAGTTCAGACAGGGCTTCCTGATTAAAAACGTATAATTTTCTTCTTTTGATGAAAGCCGATAGCCACAAGATCTGTTGGGTCTCCTCAAACTGTTTTGATTGTCTTAAGGCAGACCTGAATTCAGTAATGGGAAGGATAAAGTCGTGAAAGGGACTACAACTAAGTTTAAAAAGTATCTTAGTTTTGAAAATCTTTTCAAAGGTAAAAAACGAAGTCCCTTTCCCCTTTGGCATCCTGTTCTCAAGAACTTTTTCGCTGGATTAAAGCCATTGACTCCATTTACCCAATATTGGCATGTGGTCTATTGTTCTTCCCCTCTTACAGGAAAACAGGATCCCTAGTTGGAGCCTATGTTGGAGCCGCCTTTTTTTTTAACCCGTTTTGATTTTCATATCTTGATGCTCGAAATCGAAAGATGGTTTTCATATTTTCCTTCATCCGTTCCAAAATCTCTGAAGTCTCATCACGCGAGTGACGAAGGTTATCATACTCTCAAGGCGAGTTCTACTTTTCGTTCAAATGATTCTCCCCTGTTTTTCCTTGGGATTTCGTATGTCGGATGTTATAAATTACATAGTTCACAAGTCCCAAAGAGCGAAACAGCGAAATCACTTTAAAGTTTTACCCAGGTTAGTAACGAGAGTAAAAGTTTTCTAAACTATGGTTAAGCATCATCAGGGTTTCACATCTCGACATTTACGAACTCCAAAAGTCTTACTGTCGTAACCTCGATAGCCGAAACCACGAGATTCTTGTTTTAGTAACCCGCGTTAATGATAAAGGTAAAAAGCTTAGTTGCGGTTAAGCTCGATCGGGAATTCGTAACTCAGTGTATTTTCCTTTAAAAATCTACACTGTCAAAGCCCCGAGTCGCAAAGTCGCGATAAATATAGAAACGTAATTAATTAAACACTTAATCTAGTTTTATCCCCCCATTTTAATTAAATCATATCATTGCAATCTCGTGATTTCGCAACTCGGCATACAAACTTCCCGGAATCTATACCTTCGAAGCTCCGAGTCACGAAGTTGCGATATAAATAATCATGTAATTAATCAAGCACCTAATCATAATTACATTTTTAACCAAAAATAATCATCGCAATCTCGGGACTTAGAGGTTCAATTGGTTAAAGTGAAAACTCTCGATGTAGCGAGTACCGAAAGATTAATTAACGTAAATAAAACCTGATTAATTGAGCTAAGCCAGTATTTCTCGTGATTTGATGCATGCACAGTCTACGAGGCAGTCTTAATTTTTCCTCATGCCAACTGACATTCTGAATTGCCAAAATTTATGGCATTAATTAGAAACAAGGCAAATCAACAAGTGAGGATCGTGTTTTTATTGCTAAATTTATATTTAAGCACGATTTGACCGTTCTGTTCTTGAAAAGTACCGAGTTTTAAATGGTTAGATATATAGAGCTGTTATTTGTTATCGCGAATTCATTTCTATATTATGCAGAGCAACCTTTTCTCAGCGAACTAATTTCTGTATGTATAGATATTTTTATCGCAGAAGAGCTAAAGCAGGATCCCCCGCCATGGCCCCGAAAAAAGCATCTAAAGCCAACCTTGAGGTTTCGGGACAAGGTTCAGACAACGTCATTGATACTTCACCTCGAAGTGTCGACTTTTTCAAGACCTGGTCGTTTGTTTCTGATGTTCTACAGTCCGAATTGGTAGATTATTTTGATGATTCCAATGACAATGAAAAAGACGACCTGACCACCAAATATAAGATCATCGTCCAATCTGGAATGAAAATAGTAGCGGCCAGGCCACGACTACTCCCTTACTATGATATGGTCTGTTGGGCATTAGACCATGTGGACATAACAACCAGAACCATCATCAATGAACAGAAAGTCACTATTGGGACTTTCAGACCTGAACAACTGCAGGCTATGTACAAGTTGCCTACCGTGTCGGACCTTACATACGATGTCGAATTCTTGGAGAACTTCAAATAGAAGGAATGTGTGCAATATGATAAGACTATGTCTAGTTTAATCAGAGATTGGGTTTCACACCCTGTGAAGTTCAAGGCAGACAGTAATGGTATATATTCAATAGCTTCCTTGGAACAACAGTTCAAATATGTAGCTATGATGACCTGCAGATTATATGGGAGAGAGGACACCACACATTTCTTTCTTCAGTGGGTGCCTCTAATACATCAAGTCATCGAAGGCTATTCCTTCGACTGGGTGAAAATGTTGTCTGATAGCTTGACCAGTCGAGTTACAGAGTATCAGACATAGAAGGAGAGCAGAACGATTGCTTCATTCTTTATGTCCGCATACATTATGGAAGCTGTGTGTTTTCTAACACCCTTTCTCTTAATGAGCTGGAGTTGGACTCCATCAGAGGCCGAGCCCATCCACGTCTACCATTCAAAATTGTGGGAAAACAAAGCGGCAGATTTCGTGTATGAAATCTTTAACTGGGTAATGGTACCGCTGCATGTTACTATTTTCGGTCATCCACCACCCAGGATCTCGGACAGTATAGTGATAAATTTGAGCAGTATAGCCGACTGGTATGTAGAAGCATAATTCTCATATCTCATAGTTTTTGGGGCTTCTGTTCCCTCACATGCATTACCATTATTTATACCCAACAAGCTAGCTTGTTGTGAGGTTGCTAGGCAAACCATAATCGATGGAATAAGCAAGGAGCTTAAGGGATATTCAAAGAAGGTATGGCCACCATTTCCTGTTCATTTAAATTCATATTCTTTGTTAGATTTCGGGCATGCTAAAGCTGAGGCAGCATCCCTGGAAGAGCTAAAATTGGTTCTTATTGAATTCAAGAAGCACGATCTGCAAAGGGTCATAAGTAATCACAATGGCCAGTTGTGGACTCAAAAGGTTCGAACACGAGAATTCACCCTCGGATGACATTTTTCGAGGCACAATATCTTATGCCGAGGTTTTGGCTTGGATACAAGCTCTGGCACCCGAAGAGAGGGCCGATGTTCTAAAATTCCAAGAACATCGACGCAGTTGTCTTCCCGCAGTATTACGAGGTGAGAATCCAAATACAATAGAGGTGAAACAAAAAGAATCCAAAGGCTCCAAAGATGAGACACCCAACCAAGAAAAACACCAGGACATGGAAGAGCAAACTAGGAGTCTGAAAACAGAGATAAAGACTCCCGACCCGCCGAAAAAGCAGACTCCAGTTACTACTCCGGAACAACCAACTAAACAAATCGGAGATTACATCACATCCATTACTCCCTTGCAGTCAACTCAGGGAAACATAGATGCAGGGTGGATTTTAAATGAAGAATTGAGACCTATAAGGATGGAAGATCTCCCTCCAAATGAGTTCTTCTTTGATAAGAAGAGAAAGGCTGTGGTAAAGAGAGAATTCTATCAGGAAGGTGGATCAATAGCAAATAAGTACAAAGTGTTGACCAATGGGAAAGACAAGAAGAATGAACACTTTGCGACAGAAATAGACGGGACATTAGGGGCATATGCCACAGCAAATCAATTTTCAATCGAGGTTTTGAAAAATCAGTTGAAGCGAAAAAATCACTTGATCAAAACCTTAGAAGCTAGATTAGCTAGAACAGAGGAGGCTGCCAAGGACCAGGCGAGCGCAAGAATAGAACAAGCAAGGATGGCCAATAAAAGTGAGATAGAGTTGCTCAAAACTAAGCTCGAACAAGAAGAGCTGGTAGTTCAGAACGGTCATATACAAACGGACCAGCAAGAAGACTTGATTGAGCATCTACAATCTAGAGTGGAAATCATCGAAAGTAAAGTTATAAATATCAGGATGTTCCAGTCCCAGGCAATGGAGATTCGGAGCAGGGTTTCTGCAACCGAGTGAAGTTTACTCGCCAAGGTAGAGATAATTCGGGACAACTGCTTACTCGTTGATGAAGTATTGGAAAATTTATTTGTCAGAGAAAGAGAAGCTGGAGCAGCTCGGGTTGCATTTCAGGAGGCTGTAATAGATACAAACAACAGGGAATCGGAAGGTACTCCCAGGTTTTCCATTTTGGAGCAAACCAGAGGAAATATTTTATTGAAGGAATGGGAGCACAATATAGCAGAAGGTAAACTGCAAGCCAAGAAGGTAATGAAATCCTTTGAAGAGGATTTTGGTTCTATAGATGGCAATATATTAGGTATTGATAGCGAAGGCAATGCCGAGACATTGAGTCAAATGAATATAGTGAAAATCTCACTTGATTTAAATGAAAAAGAAGAAAGATATTCGACCGAAATCTCACAAGTAACTATGGTAGACATAGTTCAAATAGATTAATGTATGATTAAACCAAGTGTGCAATTGTGTGCTATTTACATCATAGACAGACAGATGGAAGAAAGGTTGTCGCAATTAGCCCGAGATTGTTACTCTTTTGAGGCCAATTGTCAAGCGGAACCATCAAGGTTGATATCTCGGCTAGTCGAAAGATGTGTTACTTGTACCTGAGCATGCGAGAGGGAAAGCTTCTGGTACAAAATGAAGACAGAGATAAGGAAATGAAACGATTGATCTCCTTCTTGTTGTAACTGAAAATCCTAGAATGATTGAGATTCCATCATATGTAAATATGTATAAATATACAATAGAAAGAAGGAACAAAGGCTGGAACTTTTTGTGTCGATTGTAATAGAGGTTTTCTATCTTGAGAGTTAATGTAAAGAAAATCCAAAGATTCTCAATTCCGTCACGACTGTGTTATGAGTTTGTTTCGTTGTATCTCATTTTTCATTTCATTTCATATTTGTATCTGATGAATGCTTCGCTATAATTTAGTACAACCTCTGCTATAGTGAATGAATTCTGGTTTTCTATATTTTTCATTGTTTTTCCTCTGTACCAGCTATCAGGAGGTATAAGACTAGTCAACACTTTAGAATTCTATATATATTTTATGCTTCATTGGGTTATTTCTTTACATTTTTCTTCTTCTGTTTATAAGTGAGATTCTCCCTTGATAGGAGCCTTACATGATAGACAACTTAATGTTTTCTCAACCTCATACACCTTTATTAATATATAACTCAGTTACGAGAAAGGGCCTTTGGTTTGCACCCTATTTTCACTCCTAGAACTATAAAATCTCTTTTATATGACTGAAATTGAGACAACACCTAAATTTCCCCTGAGATTTTCTTATCATTTTGTTCCTCCATGACTG
Source organism: Picea engelmannii (assembly GCA_009831015.1). Classification (NCBI taxonomy): domain Eukaryota; kingdom Viridiplantae; phylum Streptophyta; class Pinopsida; order Pinales; family Pinaceae; genus Picea; species Picea engelmannii. The sequence goes on from ML790220.1 coordinate 148,841, forward strand.
TCCCTGTAACAAGACAGTCTAATATCGATCCGAGACTATCAGACCAAACACATATTGCCTTAAATATTTTTGATACTATTCTTAAAACAACCACTACCCGGGTTGAACTCGAACGTTCATGGGCAACGATTGAACGGGATATAAAAATCTCGGAACAGTTGGAAACTAGACAACGCCAACCCAAAAATCATCCCTAGCTTCTCTTGCCGAAGGTTGACTTTTCTTCCTTCTTTATCCCTCACTCACTTTCGGATGACTAGACACTGTACTTCCAATCCTTAAGTATAGACTCTGGAACAACAACTTTTTGGCGCTGTTGTTGGGGACCAAAACTATGAAATATTTTTCCCTGGGAAAACGACATTTATTTCGTTGAAAGTGCCACCCTTTGATAGTGAAAAAAGAGTGCACACCTTTTAAAGTCTTTCCAATATTTCACTTGGCGACTCCATGATTAATAGGCTGACATCTGGACAAAGGAATACCACTCAAAACCCGAATGGTAAACAGACCACACCCGTTACTGATCCTGAGAAGATTTTAAAGACAAGAGGCTCTCTTAAGCCGACCCCTACAATATATCAGCCTAAATATCTACAAATGAAGACCAAGAGTTCTTCTAAACCTTCGACTTCATGCAACCCTCTCTTCAACACTAAGGATCTAACATCAAACTACCCTGAAGTTAGAAGTGAAACCCGTCTGATAACCCCTGTAGAACATAAAGGAAAAAGTCCTGTAGAAAATTTATCTACTGCCAATATATCATCGACTCTTCAATTGAATTCGTGACCTCACACGGTCTCAAAGAATATTTCACACATCTAGCTTCCACTCCCATTGGTTCCCCTAAATACATCTCTTGCAATTCCGAAGAGCCAAGACCTCGCATTCCTTACCATTCATCCTCAGATTTTTCACCCCGCGAAGAAAGTAAAGATCCACTTTTAATCTTCCAAAACCCCCTTTATAACTTTCCACTAATAATGATGGCAGTCGCCGGAGGAGGAGGTGGAGGGGTTTTCGGAGGAGGAGGTGGAGGTGCTCCTGGGGGAGGAGTTGGAGGCCAAGGGCCTACCCCCCCTCCCAGAGTGTTTGCGAAAGTGGAAGCAAGATATGCTCCCTTGGTATTGCCCAATCCTCTGCACGACCTTCCCGAAAATTATATAAAAAATTTGCCAAAATTCACTGGGGATGGAGATCTGACCGCAACCGAACACATAAATTTCTTTGATCAATTCACATACATCCTAGGTCTCGAACATGAAGACGTGTATTCGAGGCTTCTTGTCCAAACCTTCAAAGGTCAGGTCTGAACTTGCTTTCAGAGTCTACATGTAGGATCTATCTTGTCATATGACGCCTTGGAAGATGCTTTCCTTAGACAATAGGGTGAAAGAAAGGACCACCTATATTATTTAACCGAGTTTGGGTCTTTAAGAAAAATGAATTTAGAAACAGTTATGGAGTTTATTCAAAGATTCAACAAGTTGTATAACAAAATCCCAACCGAGGTTAAACCGTCCCAACCCGTAGCCAAAGTAACTTTCACGGGGGATTTCGAACCAAATTTTTCATTCCTTTTTCGAGAAAGAAGGGAAGCTACTCTAAACCGAATGCAATATGACGTTGTAGAAATTGAGTCAAATATCATGGCTTCTAGTAAATTTAAAGCTAAAGTAGAAACGAGAAACTGAGAAACTAGACGCTTTAGAGAATAAGTAGGGTCGTCAGGGTCTAATAGATACACAGATGGCAAAGTAGACGATATGGCTAGGGTAATTAAGGAACTGTCTAATAAATATCCAGAATGGAGCTAGAACAGGCCAAAGCTGATTCTTTCACCAAAAAGGATTTCCAGAGGAACCCCAACCCCTTGAACCAGCAAAGACAGATAAAAAATGAAGATCAAAAAATATAAACTCCCCAAAAGAACAAAAATTTTATAGGAGCGAATTATCTCCAAGATTTTGGAGATTGGGATGATGATGTCACAAACTTCGATGATGACTGCACAGAACCGTATCTGACTATAGAAGATTATGAAAAATCTCTAAACACTCAACAATCGTTGGTTAAGGGTGAAGAAAGATATCATACTGGCCTTTGTAGCTCTCAAAAAGAAACCGAAATGATAATGGTTGAGGTCCAACCTAAGTATAACTTGAGATCTAAGAGTAAGCCCATTTCAACAACTCAACCTAAGAAAATTCTCCCAAGAGGTCAAACTTATGAGCCTACTCTGGAAGAAACCTTGCTACCTAATAGCAAAGCGAAAGTAGTAAACTCACAAGAACCCGAGGTAGGAAAAGTTGAGACCCAAACACAAGGAACTGAAACAACTAATGCTATTACACCTTCAACCAAGATCATGAGTAATAAAGAGGTCCAGACAAATAAGTTGGAAAAGAAGGATTCAGAAGTCCCAACTAGAGAAACAGACAAGGTGATCAAAGTTTTCAGTTTCGAAAACAAGATAAATAAAATTAAGATACCAATTCCTCTGGTAGAATTAGCGAAAAACCCAGTTTATCGAAAGCAAATTACCAAAGTGATAGGTGTCTCACAGATAGAAATCCAATCTGACATTTTAAACCTGGAAGATGATAAACCCAACATCACTTTTGGTCCACATTTTGAAGGGGCCAAAGACATTGTTGCTCCCTTTTATATCACCTTAAATGTATACGATCAACTACTACATAATTGCATGCTAGACTCTGGAGCCTCCCATAACATGATGCCTAAAATTATTATGGACAAGTTGGGTGTCCAGATCACTAGACCTTACAGAGATCTTTACTCTTTTGACTCGAGAAGAGTTAAGTGTATGGGAATGATAAAGGATTTAGTAGTCACCCTGGCACAGGTCCTAATTAAGAGTATCTTGATGGATGTGTTTATTGCTGATATTCCCCCCAAGTATGGCTTACTGTTCTCTAGGTCATGGGGAGCCAAGATGGGGGGTTCTCTTCAACTGGATATGACATTCGCCACAATTCCTGTGTTTGGTGGGAAATTTACTCGGTTGTACAGGGAAATGAGGTTAGCATATACAGTAAGTGACCCTCAAAATCTGAACAATTTCCCTATTTACATTGCAGACCAAGATTTAGGAAATTGTATCTTATCTTTTGATGATGGTTTAGATGGTTTCACAGAGGAAAATGATATAGAACATGAAGATTCAGGTTACATGTGTAGAAAATTTCGATACAAATTAATGTATTACTGCGATTCTCCTGATCTAACAAGTTCCGTTATTGTTAAATACAGAATCGCTTCTACTATTACTTTTGCGGAAGCAATTTAAACCACGATCACAACCATAATCATAAAGTGAAATATCAATAACACATAACACAATAAGTTTTACCGGGAAAGCGTAAAGCTAAAAACCCCACTATCATATATTATGTATATCATGAATCATGAAACAATCTCATACAAAACTCTAATCCAAGAGCTCTCAGTACAAT
>ML790220.1:155055-170502 GCA_009831015.1 Picea engelmannii
CGACGGTTCTCGGTCTCTTTCCTATGCTTCGTGCGCATATAAGACTGTTATTCCTCCTGAGCTTAATTTCCTTTGTCTTCTGTTTTCCTGTCATCTTCACTGTTGTACTTGCCATCAATGACAAGCATAACACTTTCCAACAAAACTTACTTAGTATCTCTCTTGTATACTTTCCTTGAGACACAAAAAGTTCACCATCTCGCTGCCATATTTCCAAACCAAGGAAATAATGAAGAAGGCCCAAATCCTTCATCTCAAACTCCTTTTCAAGGTCCTCCTTGCATGAGTGTATTAGCTTCTCATCACCAGTAAGTATTAAATCATCAACATAAAGCACAATGATCAAAATCTTACCCTCCACCACAAATTGGTATAGGTTTTCATCTGCTTCACTTTTGGTGAAGCCCAATCTGGTGAAATAGTTGTCTATCTGAGTGTACGAAGCACGGGGTGCTTGTTTCAGCCCATACAATGCTCTCTTGAGTCTGCACACATGCGACTCTTTGTCAAAGGTCTCAAAACCTTCTGGCTGCTCAATGTACACTTCTTCATCAATGATCCCGTTGAGGAACACAGTTTTTACATCCATCTGATGAATGCGCCAGCCCATCTGTGCTGAGAGTGCAAGGATGGATCTTATGGAAGAGTACCTTGCAACAGGTGCAAAGGTCTCACCATAATCTATCCCATCGATCTGTGAGAAGCCCTGGGCCACAAACCTGGCCTTGTATTTCTCCACACTCCCATCAGTAGCTTGCTTTACCTTGTAGATCCATCTCGAACCTACCACTGATTTATCAATTGGTCTTGGGACAATATCCCATACACTGTTTTTGACAACGGAGTCATACTCCTCTACCATAGCATCAACCCAAGTGGGGTCCTGCATTGATTCCTGAAAGGAAGATGGTTCAGTCACAATACATTTGCTCATAAGAGCCATGTATCCAGCAAATCGATCAGGAGACTGTCTCTGCCTGCGCTGTGAAATAAGGGCTCCTATATTCTGTGCATCATCTAGTCTCAATCTATCAGCTTCCGTGGTGCGCTTTCTGCCATTTCTGATGGATGGCTCTGCTTGAGTGGTTTCCTCCACTCTATGAACCTATTCATGTGGCTGATCCACATATTGAGACTCATCCTTGGGAACCAATAGTTCATCTTCTGCATGCAAGTCTAGCTCCCTCTCAAGCGACAACCGCATGGCTTTCCCCTCATCGAATTTTATATCCCGTCGCATAACATTCATCTTACTGTTTAGAAAATACACACGATAATTATGGGGTGTTTCTGTGTACCCCACAAATATCCCAACTTCAGCAGTCGATTCCAACTTCTTCCCGGCATCCTTGTTTACATGCACATAAACAGATGAACCAAAAATCTTTAAATGTGAAACATTAGGTTTCTTACCAGTAAAAGCTTCTTCAGGTGTACTCATGCCAAGTACTCTATGAGGACAATGGTTCTACACATAAACCGCAGTATTGCATGCTTCTGCCCACAAATGTAATGGTAGGCCTTGATCATGCAACATCACTCATGCTGCACCCACGATCATTCTGTTCTTTCTCTTCGCGACCCCATTTTGCTGTGGGTTATGAGGCGCTATGAGTTCTCTTTGAATTCCTTCTCTGTTGCAGAATTATTTGAATTCGTTAGAGATGTATTCTCCACCATTATCGCTCCTTAGAGCCTTAACTTGCTTCCCCGACTCTTTCTCCACCAATGCTTTAAACTCACTGAACTTTGAGAATGTTTGATCCTTCTTCTGCATGAATAATATCCAGCATTTACGAGAAAAGTCATCAACAAAAATAACATAATACCTATGTTTTGCTGTTGAAGCAACCGAGAATGGCCCACACACATCTGTGTAGGATCACCGAAGCACGGTTCTCCTTTTCATGAAAGGTGGACTTTACATACATCCCCAGGGTGCACCCCTTGCACTGATCTGACTGAGCAAGTGTTCCCCTTGGAAGTCCAGTAGATATTTGCTGCATGATCTTCAAGGCTCCATGATGAAGATGGCCTAATCTCCTATGCCATAATTCACCCTCATCCCGGCTCACCACTTTTTCTACCTTGCCTATCATGGCATCGTAGCCATCTACCTGCAGCATGTAGATATTCTTAACTCGAATCCCTATCTTCTTGACTTGACCTGTTTCTTTATGTCACAGGTAGGCTATACCACTGCTAAAAACAACATCATAGCCTCTGTCCTCCAACATTGCGACTGAGACGAAGTTTTTCTTCAGACCTGGAACATGCATAACATTTTTCAATTGAAATGGTTTACCTGACTCCCTCTGAAAGGCAATGGTACCAATACCAGTTGCACTGTATTTTCCATCATCGCCCATCTCTATATGCATTCTGAGATCTCTCTCCTCCAAGTCAATGAAAGACTCTTTATCTCCCGTCATGTGGAAGGAAGCGCCACTATCCAAATACCACACTGATCCCGATGCACTTGATGCCATGCATGCGATCAAAGTGAAGTCAAGCTCAAATTGTGAGACAAGAGCCTCACCAGTTGCAACTCCAACAACCATCTTGTTCTTCTTCTTCTGCGGACAGTTAGTAGCGAGATGCCCACGTTCGTGATAGTGAAAACACTTCACTTTGGACAAATCCAGCTTCTTGGCTTTAGAACCGGAATTTGATTGGAATTTCTTCCCTTTCCCTTTCCTTGCCTTGGTATTCAAAGCACAATCCTCTTCATCATCATGCTTTGATGAAGATCCATCTCTGGTATTCCGCCTGAACTCCTCTTGCACCAGATCCGACCATAGTCGTTCCCAATCCGGAAACTTTTCCCTTCCATTGACAGAGTCTTGATAACTGTGCCAACTCTTAGGAAGCCCTAGGAGCGCCAAGCTCACCAAATCATCATCAGCAACTGTTATTCCCACACTTCCAAGCTCATCCCGACATTGGACAAACTTTGTGAGATATTTTGGAATGGTGTCGCCTTTATCCATCTTAATCTTCCTGAGTTTATATTTGAGCGCCAATTTCCTGTGGTCTCTACTGTTTTGGAACAGATCTGTCAAAACCTTCCACATTGCATATGGTGTGGTTTTCCCATCGAGACTTGAGACAAGGTGGTCTCGTACTCCCTCCAACAGAATCCTCCTCGCCTTCGCCACTTTCTTTTGCCATGCATCAAGATTTGTAGTATCTGTCACAGTCGGCTTAGGAACATCTGCGTCAATGTAACCCTTCAAGCCATTGTCTTCAATCACTACCTCCATCCTGTCCTTCCATGCAATGTAGTTAGAGCTACCCTTGAGTGCATACTCCAAACTCAAGCCATTGAAAGAAATTTCGATCTTGAATCAAGTGTCGCACCAAGAAAATATTGCAAATTTGAATGTTATCCAACCCAAAACTCAACCCCTTCACTTTCCCCTTGCCCTGGGAGGTTCTCACCCCACCTGAGAGCAACCTGAGGGAAGTTCTCACCCTGCCTATGTATAGCCTTCGAACTTGCCTATTCTATTCGCACCCTGCTAGTGTATTCACCTACGAGAATGGTTGTTCTGTTCGCACCCTGCTAGTGTATTCACCTGCGAGAATGCCCTGTTCTATTCGCACCTCACTTCCGTGACTCTGTGGCCTCCATGGCTCTGATACCATGTAGAAAATTTCGATACAAATTAATGTATTCCTATGATTCTCCTGATCTAACAAGTTCCGTTATTTTTAAATACAGAATCACTTCTACTATTACTTTTGCGGAAGCAATTTAAACCACGATCACAACCATAATCACAAAGTGAAATATCAATAACACATAACACAATAAGTTTTACTGGGAAAGCGTAAAGCTGAAAACCCCACTATCATATATTATGTATATCATGAATCATGAAACAATCTCATACAAAACTCTAATCCAAGAGCTCTCGGTACAATACAATCGTCTCACACTGTCATACACAAATTAGCAAATACATGCGCCAATTTCCGTGTCCAGACAGCCTGCCTCCTCTGCACAAACTCTGCAATCCAAATTCTCACAATGAATCAAATGAATCATTTTCACATGCTCATAAGCATATCCACTGCATGTGTGAACCAATCACAACTGATAGCCAACTGTCCGTTTCACCTGTTATCTCAACTGGTGTCCATTAGAATGACATGCATGTAGTTAACTGTGGCAAGTCTTCAGTTGCATGCGAGTTAACTGATTGTGAATTAATGAATAATTAATTCACTGAACTCACACTAATACAACTAAGCTTAACTCACTTAACTACACTTATAATTCTGTTACAATTCCAAATCACTCAGTTATGAATGAGATAATAGATTAATATTTATTGTCTAATTTAATTAAGGGAAAACTAAATTAGACACGTGTTTCTTGTTGACTTTTCAACAACATGACCGAGGATATGTGTAACACCGATATCTGGAAAATGTTTTTTGATGGTGCCTCGTCTTGCGAAGGGGCTGGTGCAGGAGTGCTTTTAGTGGTTCCTGAAGAAAAGTTCGTTGTTCCTTTTTTCTTACAGACTGCAATGGGATATAGACTATACTAGCAACGTATGTGAATACAAATCCTTGGTCTTAGGATTAGTGGCTGCCAGGAAGCTAAAAATAAATAACCTAGAGGTATACGGAGATGCAGAGTTAATAGTCAAACAAATAAATCGACAGTACCAAGCCAAGCATCCCAGATTAAGATCATACAGGAATTGTGCCTGGGATCTGATGGAAAACTTTTTCTCGTTTGTAAATGTCCACTTCATCCCATGCGTAGAAAACTTACATGCTGATGAATTAGCTAAAGTGGCTTCAACTTTCACTCCTCCTACAACCTTTAAATTGAAGTATCACAAATAGATAAGACACAGACCGTCTACACTAGATAATATCCAACACTGGTAGGTTTTTGAGGATGATGAACAAATTAATAAGTTTCTTGAAGCAGTAGGTGAATTTTTCAAAACTCACGCAGATCAAGAAAATCAAAATGACCAGATATGGATCATGCAAGAAGGGGAGGATCCTCAAGCTTTCCGAGAAAAAATTGCAAATCATCGTATGCTGGTCCTAAAAAATAACCAGATTCTGAAGGGACTGATCCCTCTGGAAAGATTGTTTGATCAAAACGACATACCTATAAAATCCACCTTACAACCCCAACCAGAAGAGGTTGAGGACTGTGACTTAAGAACCAAAGAAGAATCCAGGATGGTTAAAATATCTAAACTCCCCCCCCCTGAAATAAAGGACAAGTATAAGTACCTACTCAGACAATTTAAAGACGTTTTCGCCTGGTCTTACGATGAGTTGAGAACCTACGACACGGCAGTGATCGATCAAAAGATACCTTTAAAGCCTGGGGTCAAACCTTTTAGACAAAAGATTAGGTAGATTAACCCCATTTTATTGCCTGTGGTCGAGAGAGAAGTGAAGAAACTTTTGGAGGTGAAAATTATAGTACCTCTGAGATATTCAGACTGGGTGGAAAATCTGGTCCCGGTCAGAAAAAAGAGTGGATAAATTAGACTGTGCGTGGATTTAAGAAATTTGAATAAGTCCTCTCTTAAAGACAACTATCTGCTTCCTAAAATGGATCATGTGCTAGAAAGGGTAGTTGGGGCGAATAGAATGTCTATGATTGATGGTTTCTCTGGATATAATCAAATTGCCATGAATGAACAAGATAAAGAAAAAACAGCTTTTACTACCCCTTGGGGTACGTTCATGTATGATAAAATGCCTTTCAGTTTGATGAATGTAGGAGCCACGTTCCAACACACTATGGACATCACTTTCATCGGAGAGAGGGATAAGTTCGTAGTCATCTATCTCGATGATTTAACAGTTTTCTCCAAATCCGATGAAGAGGATCTGGTACATCTTAAACAAACATTCGAAAAATGCCGCAGGTTTGGTCTATCCTTAAACCCCAAGAAATCACACTTCGCTATGCAAGAGGGTAAATTATTGGGTCATGTTGTATCTAAAGATGGAATTAATATTGATCCTAAGAGGGTTGAAGTGATAGACACTATAAACATTGCTAGAAATGTAAAAGAAATTCAATCTTTCTTAGGAAAAATAATTGTTTTACGAAGATTTATCCCAAATTTCGCTGAAATTGTAAAATTGATCACAAATATGGTGAAAAAGAATAGCGACGTAAAGTGGACAATAGAGGCCAAAGCGTCATTCGCACACATTAAGAAAGTCATAACTGAAGCACCTGTACTGGCAAGTCCTGATTATATGAAAGACTTTCTTATTTTTTCATTTGCCTCTGAACACACGATTGTTGCATTGCTCCTCCAAAAGAACGAAGAAGGTTTCGAACAGCCGATCGCCTTTTTCAGCAAGAGCCTCAGAGACGCAGAACTTAAATATGATATAATAGAAAAACAAGCGTACGCCATGGTAAAAGCACTGAAGGCATTTAGAACATATGTATTGCACTCCAAGATCATCGCGTACGTACCAACCAGTTCTGTGAAAGATATTTTGGTACAACCAGACAGTGACAGGAAAAGAGGACGATGGTTGGACAAGATTCAAGAATTTGACCTGGAAATCAAACCTACTAAATTGATAAAAGGACAAGGCCTGGCCAAACTCTTGGCTGAATCAAATCTTAGAGCTCTGGATATAAACTGCCTATAGGGATATGAGGAAAATATGACTGTAAACGAGCTTGATGAACCAACAAGTGAAATCAAGATCAAGGAGAAGTTTGTATCATTAGAATGGTACAAAAACATAGTATCTTACCTACTGACTCTAAAATGCCCTAGTGAACTATCACCATCAAAAGCCAAGACTTTAAAGCTTCATGTGGTTAAGTATTGTATCGCTAAAAATCAACTATATTGGAAAGCCCTGCTCAGTTTCTTGTTAGTCTGCTTAGTCGAATCAGAAACAGAAAGGGTTATAAGTGAATTTCACGAAGGATTTTGTGGAGGACATCACGCTTAAAGGGCCATAGCTTACAAAATTATGAGGGCTGGGTATTACTGGACAAAAATCTTTTCAGATGTTAATACCAAGGTCTGAGCTTGCAACCCTTGTCAGCTATTTGCAGGTAAACATAAACTCTCGGCGTTACCTTTAGTTTCGGTCAAAACTGAAGCCCCTTTTCAACAATGGGGGCTAGATTTTATGGGAGAGATTAATTCACATTCTAGTGCCCAACACAAATGGATCTTAACTATGACAGACTACTTTACCAAGTGGGTGGAAGCTATTCCAACTAAAAGGGCAACTGACTCGGTGGTAATAGATTTCTTAGAAGACAATATCTTGTCAAGATTTGGCTGCCCCCGAAAGATAGTCATGGATAATGCCCAAGATTTCAAATCTATGGCTATGATCAGCTTCTGCCAAAAGTATAATATTGTCCTTGGCCATTCTACAACATACTACCCCCAAGGAAATGGACTGGCCGAGTCATCTAACAAGAGCCTGATCAATATAATTAAGAAAGTGTTGGATGAAAACAAAAAGTCTTGGCATGTACATTTAAAGTACGCTTTGTGGGAATATCGCATAGGCACTAAAAATTCCATCGGCATGTCTCCTTTTTAGATGGTATATGGGACAGATATGGTGTTACCTATAAATCTAGCACTCCCCATGATGAAATTATGGAAAGATTAGAAAAAATAACCAAATCACGTCACTAGGAGGATAAATCAGCTAATCGAGGTTCAACAGCACAGGGTCGAAGTAGATGAAAAGATGTAGAAGTATCAAGATGACATGAAGGCATTATTCGACTGTAGGGAAAAGGAAAGAGATTTCCTCCCAGGTGATTTAGTACTAAGGTGGGATACAAGGAGGGAAGAAACAACGAAACATGGTAAATTCGATCACCTCTGGTATGGGCCATTCAGAGTCTCAGCTCTCGAAGGAAAAAATTCTTTCCTACTGGAAAATCTAGACGGTGAAATCCTCAACGCCCCTGTCAATGGGCATTATCTGAAGCATTATATGACATAAACAGTCGCCAAAAAATAAAAAATAAAAAATAAAAAAATAAAAATAAATTTCCCTTAATTTTAGATTTATATATTCATATATAGAATTTTTTTACCTATGTATTATATTTTTCATTCCTCTTTATTATTCTGATTTTCTTTCGTGAATTTTTGACACCTTTCAAATATCCTCAATAACCTTTCTATTTGTCTTTTACAGGATTCCAACTGTAAACGAAACAAGCAGGAGAAGTAAACTGAAAGTTGGGTGTCAGAAATAAATTGGCTCAAACAGGTGATACCAAAGATTTTGATACTTTGCAAAGAAAATGAAATGATAAGGTAAAGGTGAGATTTCCTAAAAGTCTTGTTCTGAAGGGCTATCAAAGAAATCCGATATAACCTCATTTAGACAACAATATCGTCTGAACTAATAAATAACTGAATGTTTCCATGTTTAATCGTTTACGAAAGAATAAGACAAAATAAACAAGTCACTCAAATATAAGCAGTCAGTCAAAGTAAAGTGCTCCCGAAAAAGATTTTGAAGAGTCAGTTTTGATTTTTTGACCTCTTCTTTTCAGTCCATAAATCTCTATTTGTCGCCCTTTTCTGTTTCCGGGTTTACCCTTTAAAAAGTCATCATCTTTCCATTTTTTTTACATACGTAGGGAGAAGAGATTACGTTTCAACCTCGAGAGCTTCAAAGCAGATTGTGGAAAGAAAGTTGGTCTTCACAACTCCTCGGTCCCTTGCTAAACAAAGTAACGCTTAAAGCGATCCTGACTTTCCTAGGTTTTTCAACAGTTCGGAGTATTGAGGTTTGCTCAAATAGAATACCCCCCAAAAAGTTATTTTTTCCCTTTCTCTCTGCGAACGAAGGTGTTGTGAAAGTTAAGGGAAGTTTGGTACCGAGTAATCAAAGTAATTTGATAGACATATAATGCAAAACTTTACACAAATATCAGCCCTGATACAAACTGATTGCCCCCATCTTCGCGGTCTAAAAAGCAAATTATAAGACAGGTGGTGAAAGGAAATTCAAGAATGATTGCCCCCATCTAGTCCAAGAGACGATGAAAGGAAATTCATAAATGATTTCCCTTGTCTCAGCATTTAAATGCATAACTATATTTTGATGTGGTGAAAGGAAATTCGGTTAAAAAGGGCCAGATAACTTCACCGGGGTACTGAACAGGCTCGCTGGCAGTGAATCAATATCTGAGATATCTGTAAGGATGTTATACATGAATACCACTCTACTTTGGTAACCAATTATTTCCAAAACATGATCTACATCCCAAGTTCAGACAGGGCTTCCTGATTAAAAACATATAATTTTCTTCTTTTGATGCAAGCCAATAGCCACAAGATCTGTTGGGTCTCCTAGAACTGTTTTGATTGTCTTAAGGCATACCTGAATTCAGTAACAGGAAGGCGAAAGTCATGAAAGGTACTACAACTAAGTTTAAAAAGTATCTGAGTTTTGAAAAGATTTTCAAAGGTAAAAAACGAAGTCTCTTTCCCCTTCAGCATCCTGTTCTCAAGAAATTTTTCGCTGGATTAAAGCCATTGACTCCATTTACCCAATATCGGCACGTGGTCTACTATTCTTCCCATCTTCTAGGAAAACGGGATCCCTAGTTGGAACATATGTTGGAGCCGCATTTGTTTTTTAACCCGTTTTGATTTTCATATCTTAATGCTCGAAATCGAAAGATGGTTTTCATATTTTCCTTCATCTGTTCCAAAATCTCTGAACTCTCATCACGTGAGTGGCGACGGTTATCATACTCTCAAGGCGAGTTCTACTTTTTGTTCAAATGATTTTCCCCTATTTTGCCTCGGGATTTCGTATGTCGGATGTTATAAATCACATAGTTCACAAGCCCCGAAGAGCAAAATTGTGAAATCACTTTAAAGTTTTACCCAGGTTAGTAACGAGAGTAAAATGTTTCTAAACTACAGTTAAGCATCATCGGGGTTTCACATATCAACGTTTACTAACTCCAAAAGTCTTATTGTCGTAACCCTGATAGCCAAAACCATGAGATTCTTGTTTTAGTTACCCGCGTTAATGATAAAGGTAATAAGATTAGTCGCGGTTAACCTCGGTCAGGAATTTGGAACTCAGTATATTTTCCTTTAAAAAGATACACTGTCAAAGCCCTGAGTCGCAAAGTCGCGATAAATATAGAAACGTAATTAATTCAACACTTAATCCGGTTTTATCCCCCCATTTTAATTAAATCATATCATCGCGATCTTGTGATTTCGCAACTCGACATTCGAACTTCCCGGAAGCAATACCTTCGAAGCTCCGAGTCGCAAAGTTGCGATATAAATAATCACGTAATTAATCAAACGCCTAATCATAATTACATTTTTAACCAAAAATAATCATCGCAATCTCGGGACTTAGAGGTTCAAAGGGTTAAAGTGAAAATTCCCGATGTAGCGAGTACCGAAAGATTAATTAATGTAAATAAACCCTGATTAATTGAGCAAAGCATGTATTTCTCATGATTTGATGCATGCACAATCTACGAGGCAGTCTTAATTTTTCCTCATGCCAATTGACATTCCGAACTACCAAAATTTATGGCATTAATTAGAAACAAGGCGAATCGACAAGTGAGGATCGTGTTTTTATTGCTAAATTTATATTTAAGCACGATTTGACCGTTCTGTTCTTGGAAAGTACCGAGTTTTAAATGGTTAAATATATAGAGCTGTTATTTGTTATCACGAATTCATTTCTATATTACGCAGAGCAAACTTTTCTCAGCGAACTAATTTCTGTATGTATAGATATTTTTATCGCAGAAGAGCTAAAGCAGGATCCCCCGCCATGGCCCCGCAAAAAGCATCTAAAGCCAACCTTGAGGTTTCGGGACAAGGTTCAGACAATGTCGCTGATACGTCACCCCGAAGTGTCGACTCTGTCAAGACCTGGTCGTTTGTTTCTGATATTCTACAGTCTGAATTGGTATATTATTCTGATGATTCCAATGACAATGAAAAAGACGACCTGACCACCAAATATAAGATCGTCATCCAATCTGGAATGCATAAATTAGCGACCAGGCCACGATTTCTCCCTTACTATGATATGGTCCGGTGGGCATTAGACCATGTGGACATACCAACAAGAACCATCATCAATGAACAGAAAGTCACTATTGGGACTTTCAGACCTGAACAACTATAGGCTATGTACAAGTTTCCTACCTTGTCGGACCTTACATACGATGCCGAATTCTTGGAGAACTTCAAATAGAAGGAATGTGTGCAATATGATAAGACTATGTCTAGTTTAATCAGAGATTGGGTTTCACACCCTATGAAGTTTAAGGCAGACAATAATGGTATATATTCAATAGCTTCCTTGGAACCATAGTTCGAATATGTAGCTATGATGACCTGCAGATTATATGGGAGAGAGGACACCACACATTTATTTCTTTAGTGGGTGCCTCTAATACATCAAGTCACCGAAGGCTTTTCCTTCGACTGGGCGAAAATGTTGTCTGATAGCTTGACCAGTCGAGTTACAGAGTATTGGGTGCAGAAGGAGAGCAGAAAGATTGCTTCATTCTTTATGTCCACATACATTATGGAATCCGTTTGTTTTATAACACCCTTTCTCTTAATGAGCTGAAGTTGGACTCCATCAGAGGCCGAGCCCATCCACATCTACCATTCAAAATTGTGGGAAAACAAAGCGGCATATTTCATGTATGAAATCTTTAACTGGGTAATGGTACCACTGCATGTCACTATTTTCGACCATCCACCACCCAGGATCTCGTACAGTATAGTGATGAATTTGAGTAGTATCGCCGACTAGTATGTAGAAGCATCATTCTCATATCTCAGAGTTTTCGGGGCTTATGTTCCCCCGCATGCATTACCATTATTTATACTCGACAAGCTGGGTTTTCGTGAGGTTGCTAGGCAAACCATAATCGGTGGAATAAGCAAGGAGCTTAAGGGATATTCAAAGAAGGTATGGCCACCTTTTCCTGTTCATTTAAATTCATATTCTTTGTTAGATTTCGGGCATGCTAAAGTTGAGGCAGTAGCCCTGGAATACCTAAAATTGGTTCTTATTGAATTCAAGAAGCACGATCCACAAAGGTCATAAGTAATCATTTGGCCAGTTGCAAACTCAAAAGGTTCAAACACGAGAATTCACCATTGGATGACATTTTCTGAGGCGCAAGATCTTATGCCGAGATTTTGGCTCGGATACAAGCCCTGGCACCCGAAGAGAGGGTCGATGTTCTAAAATTCCAAGAACATCGACGAAGTTGTCTTCCCATAGTATTGAGGGGTGAGAATCCAAGTACAACAAAGGTGAAACAAGAAGAAGCCAAAGTCTCCAAAGATGTGACACCCAGCCAAGAAAAACACCAGGACGGGGAAGAGCAAACTAGGAGTCTGAAAACAGAGATAAATACTCCTGACCCGCCGAAAAAGCAGACTCCAGTTACTACTCCAGAACAACCAGCTAAGAAAATTGGAGATCCCATCACATCCATTACTCCCTTGCAGTCAACTCAGGGAAACATAGACGCAGGGTGGATTTTAAATGAAGAATTGAGACCTATAAGGATGGAAGAGCTCCCTCCAAATGAGTTCTTCTTTGATAAGAAGAGAGAGGTTGTGGTAAAGAGAGAATTCTATCAGGAAGGGGGATCAACAGCCAAGAAGTACAAAGTGTTGATCAATGGGAAAGACAAGAAGAATGAACACTTTGCGACAGAAATAGCTGGGACATTAGGGGCATATGCCACAACGAATCAATTTTTAGTCGGGGTTTTGAAAAATTAGCTGAAGAAAAAAAATCGCCTCATCAAAACCTTAGAAGCTAGACTAGCTAGAACATAGGAGGCTTTCAAGGACCAGGCAAGCACAAGAATAGAACAAGCAAGGTTGTCTGATAAAAGTGAGATATATTTGCTCAAAACTAAGATTGAACAAGCAGAGTTGGTAGTTCAGAACGGTCAGATACAAGCGGACCAACAAAAAAACTTGATTGAGCATCTACAAGCTAGAGTGGAAATCACCGAAAGTAAATTTATAAATATTGGGATATTCCAGTCCCAAGCAATGGAGATTTGGAGTAGGGTTTCTACAACCTAGTGAAGTAGGGTAGAAGCTGGAGCAGCTCAGGTTGAATTTCAGGAGGTTGTAATAGCTACAAACAATAGGGAATCGGAAGGTACTCCCAGGTTTTCCATTTCGGAGCAGACCAAAGGAAATATTTTATTGAAGGAATGGGAGCACAATATAGCAGAAGGTAAACTGCAAGCCAAGAAGGTAATGAAATCCTTTGAAGAGGATTTTGGTTCTATAGATGGTAATCTATTAGGTATTCATAGCAAAGGAAATGTCGAGACATTGAGTCAAATGAATATAGCGAAAATCTCGCTTGATTTAAATGAAAAAGAAGAAAGAGATTCGGCTGAAATCTCACAAGTAACTATGGCAGACATAGTTCAAATAGATAAATGTATTATTAAACCAAGTGTGCAATTGTGTGCTATTGACATCATAGACAGACAGATGGAAGAATGGTTGCTGCAATTAGCTCGAGATTGTTACTCTTTTGAGGGCAATTTTCAAGCGGAACCGTCAAGGTTGATATCTCGGCTAGTGGAAAGATGTGTTACTTGTATCGAGCATGCGAGAGGGCAAGCTTCTGGTACCAAATGAAGACAAAGATAAGGAAATGAAATGATTGATCTCCTTCTTGTTGTAACTGAAAATCCTAGAACGATTGAGATTCCATCATATGTAAATCTGTATAAATATACAATAGAAAGAAGGAACAAAGGCTGGACCTTTTTGTGTCGATTGTAATAGAGGTTTTCTATCTTGAGAGTTAATATAAAGCAAATCCAAAGATTCTCAATTCTGTCATGACTGTGTTATGAGTTTGTTTCCTTGTATCTCGTTTTTCATTTCATTTCATATTTGTATCTGATGAATGGTTCGCTATAATTTAGTACAACCTCTACTATAGTGAATGAATTCTGGTTTTCTATATATTTCATTGTTTTTCCTCTGTACCAGCTATCAGCAGGTATAAGACCAGTCAACACTTTAGAATTCTATATATATTTTATGCTTCATCGGGTTATTTCTTTACATTTTTCTTCTTCTGTTTATAAGTGAGATTCTCCCTTGATAGGAGCCTTACATGATAGAAATCTTAATGTTTTCTCCCACCTCATACATCTTTATTAAAATATAACTCAGTTACGGGAAAGGGCATCTGGTTTGCACCCTATTTTCACTCCTGGAACTTTAAACTCTCTTTTATACGACCGAAATTGAGACAACACCTAAATTTCCCCTAAGATTTTCTTATCATTTTGTTCCTCCATGACTGTCCCTCTAACAAGACAGCCTAATATCGAACTCGGACTATCAGACCAAACACATATTGCCTTAAATTGTTTTGATAATATTCTTAAAACAACCACTACCCAGGTTGAACTTGAACGTTCATTTGCAACAATTGAATGGGATATAAACATCCAGGAATAGTTCGAAGCTAGACAACGCCAACCCAGAAATCATCCCTAGCTTCTCTTGCCGAAGGTTGACTTTTCTTCCTTCTTTATCCCTCACTCACTTTCGGATGCCTAGACATTGTATCTCCATGCTTTAAGTACAGACTCTGGAACAACATGAGCTATGAGACAAATGAGTACCGAAACAAGAAAATAATTCCATCAAAAAATGTCCAACGAAGATTTGATGTCCAGTGAAGATGGGATCTCTATCACTTACAATAATATTTGGGTTGCCATGTAGCTTTTGAACTGTCTCCATGAATGCGACGGTAACTATACTAGCTTTGAAGGGAAGAGAAAGTGCACAAAAGTGTGCAAACTTGGTTAGTCTATCAACAATCACCATGATGACACTCTTTCCTTTAGACTTCGGAAACCCTGTGATGAAATCCATGGAAACCTCCTCCCAATGCTGACTTGGGATGGCTAATGGTTGTAAAAGACCTGGGGTCTTAATTGTTTCCACCTTATTTTGTTGGCAAACTAAACATTCTACCACAAACCTTTGAACATCAGTTTTAAGGCCATCCCAAAAAAAATCCTTCTTGACTCTATGGTAGGTTTTCAAAAATCCAGAGTGCCCTCCTATTGGAGAGGTGTGCAATTCCAATAGTACCTTTTATTTGAGTTTAGATTACTTACATAAATATAAGCAGTCTTTGTACCATAGTGAATCATTTTTCCATGTAGATGTATCTGATGCACTGGAATCCTGTTGCAACCTTTGAATGAGAGTCCACACTTTTTCGTCATTCTTCCATTCATACCTTGCTTCTATTATCCAATCGGGTTGGATGATCGAGATAGCATAGAGAAAGGCCTCAACATCTTCATCCTTTCTTGAGAGTGCATCTGCCACAAAATTTTTCTTCCCCTTTTTATAG
>ML790220.1:186301-199311 GCA_009831015.1 Picea engelmannii
GTTCAAGTCCAAGATGATTCAAAATGAAAATGTCTCCTTGGTATATATAGGAGACTAGGAGGTATAATTACAACTAATGGCCTAAAGCCGACATAAATAAAATAACATTACTAATCTAATATGCCACAATTAAGGTTTAATGATCAAGTTGACATAAATAAAATAACATTACTAATCTAATATCCCACAATTAAGGGTTAATGAGCCAATATTAGGGCTTAACAAACGTTCAAGTGCATGCCAAAAGGACACTAAATCAAGAAAGTTTAACAATGGAATCAAGAAGAAAATAATTCCCAAGGAAAATTTATAAAGCACGGAGTTATGTAAATGGGTTGGGGTTTGGTTATATTCGAGTTTGGTTCAATTATGTTTGATTCCATTTTATTTTGTTCCCGTCTGTCCTAAGTTTCTATTCTGGGTTTTCCATTGGGTCTGTATTCACTTCTATTTCATTGTTGGGTTTTGAGTTTTGTTTTTATGGATCATTACTGAGCAAGACCTACAACTACACAGAATGTAAGAGTCCATATCAGTTATCTAATTATCGATCCTAGTGTATAAGTTGGGATATGAAGAACAACTATGTATATGACAATTTGGGGTATGAATATATGATGGATGATTTAGATACTTAAAATTTGTTATTATGAGGGTGAATATATGGACCCTTGTGAAATGTGTTATGTGATATGTATTTACTAATTGCATTATTGTTTTAACAACTTTTGTAATGGCTGTGTTCACTTTAACATTGCGCCACACAAATTGTTCTTTGTATTTATCGATCTAATCCTTATAATGATATGGTCTTTATACATGTAAGTATGGAAATATGCTATGATGTGATAGATCTGATTATGTCTCCTTTTTAACTCACTTTATCACACAAATTCTCAGTTGCACTTCAGGTGAGACCTCCTTCCCTTGTGGAAGATTTAATATGTCAATGCGACCAGACTACAACGATACCTTTGTTGGTAACCTCCGAGAACCCCAATCTCCAATTTCACGCCAAAAAGTATCTTCGAAGTACTCTAGAAAAATAGCATAAGGGTTTGCAAGATCTAGAAACATATTAATTTTCCTGTCAAAAGTATCCATGAAATTTTATCAAATCATTCCTCTGAAAGAAACATTTTGCATAGGCATAGAATCATTTTTGGCAATCCTTTCCTCTTGTTGTTCTTGATTATCAATTTCTAGATTATATTTTACTCAAAAATCAATGGGTATTGATACCATAAGAAGATATATTTCTTTTTCATACACAAGAGTGATTAGTGGAAATGTGTCATGGTTATTTTCATTGATCAAATTCACAACACTCTTTTTTTTATTTTCCCAACATGATTGTGACAACTATTCATTTACCAATTTCTACTACATAAATTCCACCCATGATACTTATTTAAACCAAGCACACATTCTAGAGGAGTTTTTCTATGTTGACTGCTAATCCCATCTGTCTCCAAGTTCAAAGAGTTACCTTCAACTTGTATAGTGCTTTTGCAGTCAAGACCAACAAGAAGAGATGAAGGGTATATCTACAAAAACAAATTCAAATAAGCATTTTTGAGTGAGTTTCTTGGTAGTATATAATTCTCTTGAGAATCCAAGATTTCATCAATGATATTAACCATATTATCTACATAAATTGTTTGTGGTTGCCTCTTCCCTTGAATTAAAAATATTCCAATAAGCCTCAACTCGACATCTTCATCCTGGTAAGTGTTTTTGATTTGAGTTACTATTGTTAAGTTCCATTGTTTCTTTAGAAGAGAGTCTCGTCAATGCTCTTAACCATAACATATACATAACTCATTTATGGTTGTCTCTTCCCTTGACTTAAATAGATTCCAGTAAGCCGCAATTTGACATCTTCATCCTAGTAAGAGTTTGTGATCTAAGTTACTATTGGTAAGTTCCATTGTTTCTTTAGAAGAGAGTTGATCATAAATCATAGAATCTTGTTTAATTTATTCCTGGAAGCTTAGATATTTTTGAGATACACATTCCATTTGTACAATATATTGGTTGCAAGAAGTTTTTATACTGGACTAATTTTCCAATTGCTAGCATTTAGAGTATTATTCACTTCATGTAGATATACACTTTCCTCTTTTGATTATAGTAATGATAACATCACCTATATGAGCACATTTATGATTAGTTGCTCCTATAACTCGAATACACATTATTTTTCGGGCTCCACTTTTATCCACTATATTCGAATAAGTTTGAGACTGAATCATTTTTCCTCCAAAAGATTTGTTACTTCGGCAGATAACATGAAAAAAATAAAAGGAAGAGTTCTTACCAACTATTAATCTTCTTACACGAGAAAGAGATCTTTGATTATGTATGGATAGAATTATTGAGTTAATATCATTGGAATAGGAAGACAAGTTACTTTGGGAGCAATTTTTCAATTTCCCTTCAACGTCTAAAGGTACATCTTCCTCTTAATGAAAAGTAATAGAATACAAATAATGCTTAAACAATTTTGGGTTAGAGGGCCTATGTTTTTCTCAAAATTGATTAGAGAATTGTAAGAATCTCAAAGAATAATATTCAACAAACTCCTGTCTCCTTTTTCAAAGTTTTCCTAGCTTACAATACAGATTCTTTATTGAGTAATTGTCATGCGTAGCTAGGAATTGCGTAAGTGAGATTCATTATTGATGGTGTGTGTGTGTGTGTGTATAATCAATGCAAATCACTTTTATACATTCTCCAAATCTTTCAACTTGTTCCTTTTGTTAGAAATTCAATGTAATAGTTTGTAATATACCTAGGGAGATCATATGGGGGGTAATATGGGAGGTACCCAGTGAGAGTGGCCCCATTCTTATTGGGTACCTCCCATATTACCTCAAAAAAAAAATAATAAACACCAAAACTATTCACCATAATAATGAACACAAGAAATATAGAGAAAACCCTTGAGGTAGGGTAACACCATATATTAGTCCTTATGGAAGGAAAAAACTCCTCAAGCAATCCTTGCTTGTACATTCACAATATTCTTCACCATGTCAAATACATTGCTTACATATTATTTTATAGCCTTCTCTATCTCCTAAGAACATTCTAGAGTAGGTATCTTCTAGAAAGCATGTTTATTATTTCTAAATACCCATTTATTCTATCCAACTACCATAGTGGACCTTAATTAATACCATGGTGGACCTAGTCCACCTTACATTGAATGGCCCCATTCTCATTGGGTACCTTCTATATTACCCCCATATTACCTCCCTAGGTATATTACATTCCACCCCCCTTAATCATGTTTTGTCCACGAAACATGAGAAGAGACCATACGATATGACCGGATAAGAATTGTGGTCAATTGGTGCCAATTACACCCATCCATCCATCCTAATGGAAGAAAAACATGATGTCCAACTACTGCCTTTCCACCTTGAGCTTGTGTCGCATCATGCCTATGTTTCCATGGGATTGTTTCTCGAGATCAATGTCTTCATGCAGTGTTGGTAGTCCTCCATGCACCACTTGATTGGTTGCCTTTATGGTTCCCCGCTAGTGCATAAGTGTGTGGATGCTCATGCCATTGTCGTGATGACTTTTGTTTCTCGATATTATGTGGATGAATATATACCATGACTATAGCAATTGGTTCCTTTGTCTTCAAATATGCAACCCCTTCTACCTTGGATTCAATAACCTCGTTAGCTTCTTTACCGATTTCTTCATGTGGTATTTCTTCATCTCCTTTTGTAGACTTTGTCTCGGATTCAACTTCAAACTCGGCAAGAAATCTTTTGCTTTTTTTCGTGAGCCCTTCTGACTTATTGTGCCCTTCATGTGGTTTCGTTGCATCTCCTAATGTAGACTCTGCCTCTGATTATGCTTCAGACTCTTGAAAAAATTCTTTTCTTTCCACCATAGGCATTTCTTTCTTACTAAGAGATACATCATACAATGTAACATTTTTTTTTTCTTGTACCAAAGTTTCAAAAACTTATTTTCCACATTAATATTAATTGTACCAATGGTGGCCATCCAAGGGTATCCCAAAACAATATCCACCTCATCCATATCTATAGCATAAAAATATGAATGCAACACATATTTATCTATACTAAGCTTCAAATATTTAAATATTTGAACATTTTCACCCTTAACCTGTTTGTCTTAAATATTCTTTGCAGGAATTTGCAATCTATTAACCAACTGAATATTGATAAAATTATGTATGCAACTAGGGCTAATAGAAACAATGACATTTTCTTTATGAATATAACCATGGATCTGCAATACAGATTTTCCACCTGGAAATAAACCCTTGTTTCATTCTTTATCCTTACTCTTCTTATGAGACCACTTTTCTAAAAGTATTTTTTCAATGGCTTCATCAAAAAGTTTCATCAATTGGCTATAACTATGTGATTTCCATCAAATGGCAACATCACCTTGTAATTTACATATTACCCAATGTTTCCAATTCTATTTCCAAGATGACTTCAAGTCTTTTATGAATAATTCAATACTAGGGCCATCATAATTTCTAGTAAAAAACATATATCTTGGGAGAAATCTTCAACAAAAACTAGGGTTAAAAACAACTTACTGCAGAAAATCAGGTCTTTTTTTGGAAAAAACCCTGAAAAACTATCGAATTTAAAATGCTCATAACTTTACTTCCCGGGCTCCGTTTTGACTGATTTTGTTTTTGAAATTGGGTATTTTTCTGAGAGGAATCCAAATATCCAATTACGTTTTGAAAATTCTGAGAAAAATGTCTCATATATGAGCCTGAAGTGTGTGCCCCTTTTTTGATAAAACATTTCTGCAAAAAATAACCAAAAATTCTTCTCTTCTTTCCCAAGAAAGAGATATGATACCAAATGTTATATATCTATACCAGATATGCAAATATACTTTAGAAAGTAACAAGAATAAACACCAAAACCATTCACCATAACAATGAACACAAGAAATGTAGATAAAACCCTTAAGGTAGGGCAACACCATATATTAATCCTTACGAAAGGATAAAACTCCTCAAGCAATCATTGCTTGTACATTCACAATATTCTTCACCACGTAAAATTCATTACTTACATATTCTTTAATAGCCTTCTTTATCTACTAGGAACATTCTAGAGTAGGTATCTTCTAGAAATCCCATTTATTATTTCTAACTACCCATTTATTCCATCCAACTACCATAGTGGGTCTTATTTAATACCATGGTGGACCTAGTCCACTTTACATTAAATGGCCCCATTCTCATTGGGTACCTCCCATATTACCTCCCTAGGTATATTACATAGTTTGTTTTTGTTTAAAATTATTTTACCTCCAAAGTTTTGACCTCTGCAAAAATACATCATAATGGGTCTATGGTCTGAGAATTTTGACTCACTATGGACATATTACAACTCAACCAACATAGTATGCAATCACACCATGCCAGAGTGCCTCACTCTTCCTTTTTATTTCAAACTGTCTCCACCATACTAGTCTAAATTCGTGGAACATTTGTAAGTGAGTGAAAAATAGATATATTCCCTTCACGCCAACCTTTCAAATCATGCCCAACTTTATGCTCAATCCAAATTTGATCACTTTCTAGCAGTTCTTCCCAATCATTTATTCCCGCAAGTTGTTTTCTATATTAACCATAAAGGAATTTATGGATATGAACCTCGGAGCATTTGTGGATATGACCCTCACATCATGTCAAATATAATATAAGACATCGGAGCATATTTAAATATCATCCATGAGAACAAATTCAAATAAAATCCATCGTATCAAAACCCATCGAAGTAAAGACCAAATATAAGCCATCGAGTATTTTCGAATAATAACCATCGAAGCATTTTGAATATAGTCATTAGAGCATAATCAAAAGTGTCATTAGAACATATTTAAAAAGGTTTTTGGTGGAACCATTGAAGAATATTTTAAAATATGTTTCGAAAACTTAATTTTATGTTCTCTCAATAGGTTTTTTTAGTGGATTTACATTTTTATTTTTTTAAGCAAGGCAAGGTAAGTCGAGGATTTACCACTCAATGAAATATTATAGCTACAAGATAAAAAGTATAGAATAATATAGAACCAATGAGGCATCATCAAATCAAAACATAACTTTTTTGGAGTGTGGTAAATTAATTAACCTAAGCATTAGGAGAGTATATTCAATTTCTGACTTAAAAAACCTCTAACGTGTGTGCATAACTTCTTATCAAAGAGATACCTTTGGTAGAGCGTAGAGGACAAGTGAGGTTTTCCAATTAATAGTCGCATGGTTCTTTGAACCATTTATGTAGCTTTCATAAGCAATGAAGTTCACTAGATTTGACGGGAAATTAGAAGTCCATGTTTTCAAACTTTTGGATCTTGGATTTGACTTTCATCAGTTGCATTGAGTTTGCATTACCCAAAAACCTATAAACAACTTTTTCTGAGACTCGAAATGCCTAATCATTCAGTACCCAAAATTATGCACAAAGCCATTTTTTAATAAAAGTCCAGACCCCATTTAGCATGTTGTTTTACTCAAATTAAGTTTTATTAGATCCTCTAATATTTTTTTTATATAGAATTTTGAGATGCTGACTAACATTGGCATTATTTATAGGCATCTCAAAATTAATTCATGAAATAGGTTAGTTGGCCCCCATTGCAGCTCATACCCATTCATTGGAGAAATTATCATTTTTACCTGAAACTCAATCCTAATCTAGCCCGTGCTGGAAAAAACTTATGTGATCCTAGACAAAGTTGTACAATACTTTCAATGGGTTAGATTCAATCAAATCCAAGTGGAGCATTGGTGAAATTCATAACATTTTTACTTGAAACTCAATCCTAATCTAGCCCGTGCTAGAAAAAACTTATGTGATCCTAGACAAAGTTGTACAATACTTCCAATGGGTTAGATTCAATCAAATCCAAGTGGAGCATTGGTGAAATTTATAATACATGCAATATGATGAATGTAGAAACATCAAATTTGCAAGGCAAATTAACTTGATGTTGCAACAATCATAAACTAAATGAAATGCTTTACAAAGCAAGATGGTTGATAATGCATTAGATAAAATTTCAATAAAAAAATAAGCGATCATCAATTAAAACTTCTAAAAAGCAAAGATCAAAGGAAAAAATCATATTTGAAGAGGCTTGATTTAAAATTTAAAAGTGAGGCCCCAAGTCAACTGACATGGGGGGTTGTTGAGGCCTCAACACAATAGTTCTCATCTAAATATTTGATTGCACCAACTAAGGAGGATAGATCGTACCCTTATCCATTCTACTAAATTACCTGGTAGACAAGAGTGATCTCCCCAAGTATTGTTCTTGGTGTAATATAGCAACAAGGCGACAAAGAGGCTTATGTAAGGCTAGTTTCAAGTGAACCTAGGGGAATTTCAATGTACCCAATGGTACATAGATAATCAAATCCATAGGAAAGATATGTTTAATGCAGCACTACTCAAAGGGTTACCAATAGAGGTGTACAAGAGTGTCCAACTAGGTGACTCCACTTGTATTCCCTATGTGTATGCTTCCCCAACCATAATTTTACCCGCTGAAAGACAGATCCTTGTGTTTAAAGATGTTGGAACATGTATCTAGCCTTAAAAAAATCTAAAATTTGAACATGTTCTAGCATAGGAAAGATCACCCATACCACTTGTAATGTACGTAACTAGTAGAAACAATGATTATTGAGAAATCATTGAAGAAATATAAATTGCATAGAAGTATAAGAGAAACAATTATATAGAAAATGTAGAATATAAACCTTCTATTGATAATCCAAAAGAGAGAGAGAGAAACATTCATGGACCTCTTAGAGCGTGGCAACCTCCCTTGAGTAGAGCTCCAATACAAGAACAACACAAGACAAGACATTACATAGCTTCCTATCTTTATAAACAATTTCTCTTTAGAAAAATGCTAACTACTTTTGGTCACATTACCACTTAGTGGGCCTTATTTGATAGAGATGATCCCTTTGCATTGAGTAACTACCCAATAACTATATAATGGGTCTTATTCAAAGAATATGACCTCATATATTAATTAGTAGCTACTAAGTACCCCAAATTAGGGAGGTTAGGGTAGGGCTCTAATACTTGACCAACCTCTCTACTCATACTCTGGGTAAATGACATATTGGTGTACTTGAAGCACCCCATTCCACTCCCCCTTATGGAGTGTAAGATGAATTATCTCTATATAACCTGATGAATCTCTACACATGAGCCTCTTCTAATAAACCTTCACAACCCACCCTCTGCCAAAGAATGCACAACCATCTTCCACTCCCAGTTCTTCCATTGTAGTAGTAATAGTTGATGCACCAACAACCATGACTCTTTGTTGATGTTTGAATCTATCAATACTGAAACGAAAACCTCACGAGGATATGAATTCCCCTATGTTTTTATAGAGATGGT
Source organism: Picea engelmannii (assembly GCA_009831015.1). NCBI lineage: Eukaryota > Viridiplantae > Streptophyta > Pinopsida > Pinales > Pinaceae > Picea > Picea engelmannii. The sequence continues at coordinate 194,749 of ML790220.1, forward strand.
ACTCCTCTTTGGCTAAAGATCTTCTTTAAAGATTTTATATCAAAAATAATATTGGATTGTATTGAATGACAAAATCCAAATATTTATAGCTCAAGAAAATTCAAATTGTTGAAAAATAAATATATATGAAGAATTCCTGAGAAGTGGACCAGGAACCTCAAATATCACACATTGTAGGAAATATAAAAAATAAAGATATCCTCACATCCATCACGGTATAATAGAGTTTCTAATCACATTCAAAATAAACAAAATGGTCAAATTGCACAAGAGAACGTTGAAGGAGTATTACTTATTAAGATCAAAAGTAGATTTTGATAAATAGATTTCAAATATATTATACTCAAAACTCAGAGTTTAAAATACAATCAAAATCAATTCTGAAATAGTTCTCTAAAATTTCTCAAAAATGATAATGTTTGTTACAATATTGGAATTTCAAAGGCATTCATCCATAAATGGATTGGGATTGGGGCTCATGTGGACCATAAAAATATTTATAAGAAATATAATGAAGAGGGGAAAATGAGGAACATAATGCGAGCAACAGGATTGTGATGGAGTCTCTCTCTCATTTAGGTGTCATTATTGTCCTTTTATCCTCCTTGTTGACAGTTTTTGGGTTGGTACCAACTGTTGTTTCTTGATTAAGACATTTCTAAACCATTATTCTATATATTTTTTCATTGGGGCCACATTTATCTCATGTTTAATTTTAACATCAAATCATTCACCTACCAAACTTCTTAAATCATGTGAAATATTATGAATTGATTCTTCCATATCTTGATTTTTGATTGCATACTCCATTAGCCAATTCTCAATTTCACTTTCATTATATTCAATTATGCTATTAAACTTTTCAATTGAAGGGCCTTTTAATATATCCATGTGCTCTTCAAATTGTTGTCTTGTCATGTGTTAGCACTCTATAAATTTTGTCGGCTGAATAGACAAATGCCAGAGGTAACTATTTCAACCAACTTTAGAGCTAAGGCACTAGCCTACTTAGCTCAGAGAGGGCTCTCTCTGTTGGAAAATGTTTAACAGGTAGCATATGCTTGTCATTGATGGAAAGTACAACAATGAAGATGGCATGAGTATAGGAAGAATGTAACAGACGGGCATCAGAAGTATTTTAGGAAGACGCTGCAGAGCAAGCTCGATAAGTTCAGAAGAGATAGTGTAGAGGATTGTTGGCAGGTTTAACAGGCAAAGTGAGCTTGTCATTGATGGCAAGATCAGAGTGTGCATCAATGGAAAAACAGGAACAAAGTAAGCTCAGGAGGAATTAGCGCAGAGTCGAATGCAGTGCGTAGGTGTGCACCAGGGATGAGGTTAACTCATGGCTAAAGCTCACTGGAGATAGTGTACTTAGGATCACAGGCGGATCAAAGGTTGAGGCCTTTGACACTTAGAAATTCTTCCAAGTAAGGAGGATGCCTAAGCTTGGAGGAGAAGCGTCAATGATCGTTGGATCCCATCTCGAATTTCTGATGACCGTTAGATCTCAATGTAGACAAGAGGACCACGCAGATATGGAGGATAGATCTCAGGCATTAGATCCACACGCAGGGTCCGACCACCGTTGGATCAAGGAGAACCTACACATTCTTTAAAGTGCAAGGAGTAGAGGGCTCACAAAATCCTGAAAGAAGGAGGACCGTCCATCTTTAGGTAGGACACGTGGACAAAGATCAACATTTCGCTAACTGGAGAGTCAAAGGAACGGGGTTCCCTAACCTCTCGAAATTGCGATATGAAAAATCACGACTTAACCACAGCCGTCAGATCAAGATGTGATCTGTACCATTGATCCAACTCCATTTCGGAGTTTCGCGGATCGAGAGTTGGAGATGTCAAGTAATATCAATCAGAAGAATCCCAAAATCGTGATATGCGAAATCACAATGTAATTTGAGATGTCAGATCAAGGTTTGATCTGGATCGTTGATGCCAGTCCATGTCGGAGTTTCGTGGATCGAGAGTTGAAGATGTCAAAGAATAATAATCACAGGAATCCCAAAGTCGCGATATGAAAAATCGTGACTTAATCGCAGCCGTCAGATCAAGATGTGATCTGGACCGTTGATCCGACTCACGTCAGAAAACCACATGAGGCAGACAGAGAAATGAAATGCAGAAGAATAGTGATGAGTCTGGTAAGCCACTGTTGAACATTATATCACTATAATAAGTTTCAGTAGCAAAGATTTACATTTCAGGGTGGAAGGGAGGTGCTAGGGAGGATTGTTGTCCTCATAGGTTCAAGTGGGTGCTTGAACACCAGGAGTTGTAGCTTTCATCTGGTTGCAGCTAGAGAAACCAGGGTGGCAGGGTGGTGCAAGGGAGAACTCTTGTTCTCTGTTATACAGGTTGGTGCCTGTATGATTGGAATTTGATGCTTCCATCCAGTTGGTGCTGGAAACACTCAGGGAGTTGGTGATTCCTTCTAGTTGGTGCTAGAGAAACCAGGGAGTTGTAGCTTCCTTCTAATGGGTTCTAGAGAAAATAGAGAGTTGGTGCTGTCAGCAAGTTGCAGCTTGCAATATTAGAGATTGTAGCCTTATTATGAGTCAGTGCTCATATGTATGATAATGTAAAGAATGTAACTATTACTTATCATATAAATAAAAAGAGGTTTTCACCCTATATGGGTTTCCTCGGGAAATATCTATCTCTGTGTTTCTCATATATGTGACTGATGTTGAATGTGCCACTGTTTATTTCCCTGCATTATTGTGATCATCATTGAGTTCCTTGTAAAGATTTTTTAAAAGAAGTATAATCCTTTAAGCACGGTGACAACTGATTCACCCCCCCCCCCTCTCAGTTGTCCAACAATTGGTATCAGAGCCAACCCCCTTTATCTAAGGGTAGATCCTAGAGCTTAAACATGACAAGTCATGAAGGGACTTCAGTCACTAGGCCTCCTCTATTCAATGGAACAAACTTTGCCTTCTGGAAAGTTAGAATGAGAACCTACATAATGGCTTTAGGTGCATATGTCTGGGATGTGGTAGATACTGGTTATGTAAAGCCAGTTGTGCTAGCTAATAAGGATGACAAACTAGAATTTAGCTTCAACTCTAAGGCTATGAATGCTATCTTGAGTGGGCTTGTAGAAGAAGAATTCGTAAAAGTTATGCACCTAGGAACTGCCAAAGAAATGTGGGACAAACTCATTAGCAGTTATGAGGGTAATGAGAAGGTAAAATATGCAAAGCTTCAAACCTACAGAATACAGTTTGAACAGCTGAAGATGAAGGAAGATGAAACTGTTGGAAAATACTTTCTGAGAGTAGAAGAAATGGTAAATGTAATGAAGGCACTTAGTGAAACAATTGGGGAACCTTCTTTAGTTCAGAAAATCTTGAGATCTCTCCCAGATAGGTTCAACCCGAAGGTCTCTGCTATAGAAGAACTTAATGATCTAAAAACCTTGCAATTTGACCAACTTCTAGGAACATTGACTACATATGAAATGAGAATAGTCAAAGACAAACCCACATCCAGAGAAGCATCATTTGAAGCAGACAAGAATGAGGATTCTGAGCCTGATGAAATTGAAGAAAAATTTGTGAAGAGACTGAGGAAGGGATTAGGCAAATACAAAGGTAAACTGCCTTTCAAATTCTTTAACTATGGTAGGATAGGTCATTTGGCAAATAAATGTCCCCACAAAGGAAACGATCAGACTTGTGATGATGAGGAGAAATACAAACATAGAAATTTCTTTAAAGAGAATAACTTTAAGAAGAAAAGTCTTTCTGCAAACAATGAAGATGATCCTTCAGATGATGAAGACAATGATTCATCTATTGAAGATAAACTAAATGACTTCATACTTATGGCCAAAGAGGACTATGACAATATTGAAAGAATATGCAGTGATGAGAATGATGAAGAAGATGTGGTTGATATGGAAGGAGAACTGATCAGTGCACTGGAAGAGATTGACAGAGTAAGAATTAAGAACAGAAAGCAAAAACAATTGCTGATGCAGTTTGAGAAAGACAGTAAACAACCTGATGAAGACTTTGCCCTGCTAAAAGTGGAATTAGAAGAGGCAAAGAAAATTGAAGATATTCTGAAACGACAGTTATCAAAAAAGAAGGCTATATGTGAAGCATTAGAACAAGAAGAAGTGAAAACTAGGAAAGAGATGGAGAAATTTCAAGCCTTGTACAATCAAAATCTGTCAAGTATCAAAGCCTCAGAAGAATTAACTCTCATTCTAAATCAGCAAAGGAATCCAAAGTTGAAAGTTGGCTTGGGCTATGAAGAAGGATCAAGTAGTGGTCAGACGAGAAACAAAGAACCCATCAAGTTTGTCAAATCTTCAACCATTGACAACAACAAACCTGCAGAAACAAAGGAAGACAATCAGCCACCCAGAAGGAGTAAAGAAAAAGGTGCTAGAACTGAATCTGTAGAACAAGGAAATAATACACTCCCTGCTCAAGGAAATCATCAGTATGGAAGAAATCGATTTGCTCAAAGAAGACAACCATTTTCCAGGTACAAAGAATTTTTCTATGGATATTGTTTCTATTGTTCTAA
>ML790220.1:200173-212447 GCA_009831015.1 Picea engelmannii
TCATGTCATAAACTGGAAGCAGAAGTTTTGAAGGTTGAGAAGTCAAATACCCAAATCAAGTTCTTGAGAAGTTCCATGACCCTGGACAAGGTCTTGGATAGCCAGAGATCACCAAATGACAAATCCGGTATTGGACTCAACAACGTAGAAATCAGTGCTCCTAAGAAACCTGATATAGGTCCTTCATTTGTGAGAAAGAAAAGAAGCCATGCGAGTGGGTGTAGCAGTATTCTCTTGTGATTGAATATGGACATAAAAGCCCTGGATTGAATGCATCATGGAAGAAAAATGAAAATTGCAGTAATAGAGATCGATGAGATTCAATGGGGAGATCCAAGGGATATTTAAAAAGTACAAGCTACAATTGCACAGTGTTCAAGTAGGACAACAACATTCTGATGTACAAAATGATATACATGACATCCTGTAGAGATAACAAGAGGAAAGACCTTGTCAAGGAAAGTTAACGTTTTAGGAACAAAGGGGAAAAATAGTCAGAAGCAGAGAGATAACAGTGATAGGGGGAGTCATCCACTCATGAGATGAAAATGTTGATAAAGGATTCCAAGTAAGAGAGGTGAGCAATTTTGAGTATTCTACAGAGGATACAGTAGAAGCTGAAGATGAACAGGTCCAAGAATTAGAAAAAGAAGACTCTGGTTTGGATACAAACATCTGCAGGCCTCATATAAGAGAGTCCTTCCTGTTAGGGGGAGTTTGTGTTGGTCTTAATATCTGATACCTCCTAAAAATACTGCCACATCTCAAGGGGAGCATGTTCTCTTTGACATTGATGTCAAAGGGGGAGAAAATAATTTGGGTGCTTTAGTTGCCATCAATGCCAAAGGGGGAGATTATTGGCAAATGTTTAATACGTAGCGTATGCTTGCCATTGATGGCAAGTACAACAGTGAAAATGGCATGAGTATAGGAAGAATGTAACAGACGGGCATCAGAAGTATTTTAGGAAGACGTTGCAGAGAAAGCTCGATAAGTTCAGAAGAGATAGTGTAGAGGATTGTTGGCAGGTTTAACAGGCAAAGTGAGCTTGTCATTGATGGCAGGATCAGAGTGTGCATCGATGGAAATACAGGAACAAAGTAATCTCAGGAGGAATTAGCGTAGAGTCGAATGTAGTGCATAGGTGTGCACCAGGGATGAGGTTAACTCATGGCTAAATCTCAATGGAGATAGTGTACTTAGGATCACAGGCGGATCAAAGGTCAAGGCCTTTGACACTTAGAAATTCTTCCAAGTAAGGAGGATGCGTAAGCTTGGAGGAGAAGCGTCAGTGATCGTTGGATCCCATCCCGAATTCCCGATGACCGTCAAATCTCAATGTAGACAAGAGGAGTGCGCAGATATGGAGGATAGATCTTGGGCGTTAGATCCGAGCGCAGGGTCCGACCACCGTTGGATCGAGGAGAACCTGCACGTTCTTTAAAGTGCAAGGAGTAGAGGGATCACAAAATCCTGAAATAAGGAGGACCATCCATCTTCAGGCAGGACACGTGGACACAGATCAACATTTCGCTGACTGGAGAGTCAAAGGAACGGGGTTCCCTAACCTCTCGAAATCGCGATATGCAAAATCGCGACTTAACCATAGCCTTCAGATCAAGATGTGATCTGCACCGTTGATCCAACTCCATTTCAGAGTTTCGCGGATCGAGAGTTGGAGATGTCAAGTAATATCAATCACAAGAATCCCAAAATCGCGATATGCGAAATTGCGATGTAATCTGAGCCATCAGATCAAGGTTTGATCTGGACCATTAATGCCAGTCCATGTCAGAGTTTCACGGATCAAGAGTTGAAGATGTCAAAGAATAATAATCACAGTAATCCCGAAATTGCAATATGCAAAATCGCGACTTAATCGCAGCCGTTAGATCAAGATGTGATCTGGATCGTCGATCCGACTCATGTCAACAAACCACGTCAGCTAGGAACACGTGGCACAACTAGGTAATGACAAGTGTCATATTGATTCAACATTTCAAGCACATGTAAGTCACAAATCAGGGTGACACGTGGCAGGTATTCGACACGTGTGATGTCAGTAGGTTTACACCACTTCGGAGTTTCAGAAATCGAGAGATAGAGATATCAATAAACTCTCAGCATCAGGAGTCCCGAAATGCCGAATTGCGAAATGCCGAAATCCCGTCAACCGTCCATCTCTGGGGGTTATGTGGACCATTGATTTGACTCCCTTTCGTAGTTTCACAGATTGGGAGATGGAAGCATCAAGGACATTCACCACAGGAATATCGAAATCGCGATGTGCAAAATCGCAAAATGATCTGAGCCGTCAGATCAAGTGTTGATCAGGACCGTTGATACCACGCCATTTCGGGGTATCGGGGATCACGACTTGGAGATTCAAGATGCCTCATATCCAGACTCACGGAATGCAAAATCATGAAAGCACCTTATGCTTAAGGCTGTGGTCACAACCCTTAGTCACATCAGCGAGAGATGGAGGAAAGAGATAGAGCAACCAAGCTCCTTTTCGGGGATCGCGACTGGGAATGTCGAGATGCATGGTCTCATGAATGCCAAAGTGTTGAATGCCGAAATAAAAAAATGAATGCAAGATCCCATGGAATCAATCCAATGGTGTAGGTGAATTTGAACAAGATCGGAGGGCTACTGTAGCACGACACAATGTAACTACCAGAAACCACTGATGGTTTATACCAGAGGACTCAAAGACACTTCTATGTGATCGCCAGAGGAGATGAAGAGTCTCTAAGCTTCAGCCAGTGAAGGAAGATGATTCTTAGAGGGATTGACATATGGATGAGCATTGAAGTCTGTAACTGAAACAGAAGGTGAGCTTGACTGTCACAGAGAAGACAAAGAGTCTCAACTACCAGAGAGGCCGAGGAATCTCAGTAGAACACCCAGTGATGCTCGACGCATGGTGGGAACCACTAGAGAAGTTGAAGAGTTTTGATGATCAGACAGATCACTTGAGAGGTGGAGGATATTGGTGCGGAGTGAGCATGCATAGGCATTGCGCGCATTACATGCACAAGGTGCACAGAAACTATAAGTACAGGGCACAAAGAAGAGATGAGGTTGTTGTTGGCGTTGTTGTTGTTGCTGTTGATGGTGTTGGTGTGGTGGTTGTTGCTTTTGAGAGTGAATCAAGCATGAGGAAGGATCAGAGTGCAACAATTGAATTGAACATAAGAGGAACTGTGCAGTAAATGGACATGGCGCACAGAGCATAAAAAGCAGAAGAACAGACAGCGCAAGTCATGTGTGCAGGAAGGCAGTGACGCAAACAGAGCAATGAAATGCAGAAGAATAGTGATGAGTCTGGTAAGCCACTGTTGAACATTATATCACTGTAATAAGTTTTAGTAGCAAATATTTACATTTCAGGGTGGAAGGGAGGTTCTAGGGAGGACTGTTGTCCTCATAGGTTCAAGTGGGTGATTGAACACTGGGAGTTGTAGCTTCCATCTGGTTGCAGCCAGAGAAACCAGGGTGGCAGGGTGGTGCAAGGGAGAACTCTTGTTCTCTGTTATATAGGTTGGTGCCTGTATGATTGGAAGTTGATGCTTCCATCAAATTGGTGCTGGAAACACTCGGGGAGTTGGTGCTTCCTTCTAGTTGGTGCTAGAGAAACCAGGGAGTTGTAGCTTCCTTCTAGTGGGTGCTAGAGAAAATAGAGAGTTCGTGCTCTCAGCAAGTTGCAGCTTGCAAAATCAGAGGTTGTAGCCTCATTATGAGTCGGTGCTCATATGTATGATAATGTAAAGAATGTAACTATTACTTATCATATAAAGAAAAAGAGTTTTTCACCCTGTATGGGTTTCCTCGGGAAATATCTGTCTCTGTGTTTCTCATATATGTGACTGATGCTGAATGTGCCACCTTTTATTTCTCTGCATTATTGTGGTCATCATTGAGTGCCTTGTAAAGATTGTTTAAAAGAAGTATAATCGTTTAAGCACGATGACAACTGATTCACCCCCCCCTCTCAGTTGTCCAACACTCTCATGTCACTTGGTATTCTTTGGAAATTGGTGGCTAGATTTGTTGAGTGTTATAGATTTGTTGAAAGAATAGAGGTGGTATTTGGGCTATGTAGTCGAACCTGAACAATGCATTTACAAATCGTGGGAACTATCAAGAGGGAAAGGCTAAATTAGGCAATGAGTTTGAGTTTAAACTGAAAATTTGCATGGCAGCAAAGGAAAGGGAAAAACATATAACTGTATCAGAGCATATTTGAATGAATTATGACCTAGTTAAGAACAAAACCACATGAATTTAAATTGCTAATTTTAGAGCATCATCAGACGAATTCCAGAATTCTAAATCTCCAATTTAAAAGAGGAAATTGTAAGTGGGATTTTAGAGACAAGGAATACATACTATGAAAGGAAACAAAACTCATATCACTGTCAATTAGAATATTTTCATAAATAGTTCAAAAACCACTTCTGCATTTTATATTCAGTTTAGCTCCATGATTTTACAAAAACCTTCCTGCTACTAGGGCAGGGCCCTCTTTCCCCTCTTCTTCTATATTCCCAGGATGATATATATATAGAGGATTTACAGTGAGATTCAAAATGATTAAACTTCCCCATAGTTCTAAAAATAGAGGTCAGTTACAAAAGGAGTAGTGTATATCAACAGTTCTCCTACTTTAAAGGGATTGTTACGAACATGTCTGACATATCTGAAGCTTTTTCTTTGAATGCCACATGTCCAAAATTTCCTGGAATGTACTCAATTTTGCTTGAGAGTTTTAGTCCATCTTGGTGATTTCCTCCATAGGAGTGTCCAACCAGACTGGTTGATATTCCCCAATGCTTTCAACCGCTTCAGCTCTGGTTTTTGTCTTCTGTCGTTTGCTCCCTTTCTTTTTCACAGCTCGCCTATAGGGTTCTTCCACGTGCCTGTTGATAATTAGATCCCTCATGCCAGGATTTAATCTTACCTCTAATTATAGTTCCGTCGCAGGTTCAGTATGGAATTTGGTTGTTAATATTTGTGCAATCGACCTTTCTTTCTTACTCATTGATAAACTTGCCATGTTATTCGAAAACCTTGTTACACTAGATATTTTTTGATTGGCTCTGTTCATGTATTTCAATTTTGTAGATACCAAGGTGTTCCTCAACTCTATAGAAATCAGAAAGTCGATCCGGTTGGAGATTACTTCACTTATGAATGAGAATATTATTTCCTGGAGCAGAATAATGCCACCCATACTTGAAGATCGATAGTCGTCGAATTATAATCATGAATCACTGACAAGATTTCTTGTAGGTACGTTGGTTTATCATGCTTGGCCAATCCATTTCCAATGATTAGCCTTTGAGTTCGTTATCCAACGATGTTCACCTGACATCGCATGTATGTGAAGTACCCGAATGAGTGGCATGCGATGATTTTACCAGTCTTCGCCCTCTCCTACATGAATTGTTGATTTGACATATTAGAACACATGACATCGGGGCTTTTGGGAAAACGGTTTTAGGCAGACCACCTTTCATTCCGATGTACCTTTGAGGGCACCATGCATCCACGAATGACACCACAGTGGTTTTCCCTGGCCCACCCTTGATCAGTTAAGTCTCGCGTTGTTTCGCCGCCCAATATGGGTCTCGACCATTGATTTGGGCCACCCCAATATCTATGGTCCATTGGTTCCTACCACTTCTGTGTCCCTGTCAATTTAACCCTATCTGCCAGATGTGCTCTGGCCTGTTGGTCTAACTACTCTCTAAATTTGTCTAGCACTCTGCCAGGTCTCGAAACTCGGATTCGGAGAAATTGTTATGGTGATAACATAGGCTCCAACTGGGGATGCTATCCTCCCTGTGAGGTAGAAAAGAATGTGTAGATCGGGTTCCTTCTTTGTTGGGATTCTTTCAAAACATGTGCATGTATCATGTTACGTCTTGGAGACTGAATGCCAAATTTTAAAACCAGAATGACAAACTGCTCTCAACTGGATGTTTGGACCAAATATCGCTAGAATCTAGGTGTACATACTACTGAAATTCAAACTAAAAAATGATTGATCAACAAGCTTATTGCATTCTCCTACCTACTCCCAAACTGCTGAAATGAATACTTAATCAAGTGATGCTAAAGTGTCAATGCAACCAATCAAGCAATTGGCTTCCCGATTTTTCTTCGATCACATCGTTTTTGAGAAGGTAAACAAATGTAAAAGATGACTGCTGAAAACACAAGTTGAATCCGAAACCTGAACTTATGAATGAAAGAAACTCCTCCTTGACTGAAGATTGCAATAGGATGGCCATAGGATATCAAAATCCATGAAAAATCATTTGTGCTTGATGATCAAAAACAAAAAGACAAGCCTCTTTCGTAAGTGTTTGTTGCTCTTGCTTTATTTCTTCAGTTCTGAGAACATTTTCAAATGAAATAGAAGCAATAGGTTTGTCTACTCTTCCATGCATATCAATAAAAATATTCATACATCCTTGAAAATCTTCAAATGTGACAGGCATATTATATTTGTCTTCTTGTTCATCAAACAATTTTGATTTGGTTTTATTAAACTTCTGGAAATTTCCTTGAGGACTGTCATTTTGACTTTCAAATGAATGAATGGAAATAAATTCTTGTTCATAATATTCTTGTAACTGTGAAAAGATAATATCATGAACTATTTTACAGTCTAGAGTTCCCATAGATTTATTTTCAAAACCCTCATTTGTGTCTAGGCTATTTAGAAATTGGACCACCACGTCATTCTCAGGGGAATATAGACAACTTTGAAATGCTTTGTCTTGCTAGAAACTTTGTTGAATATCTAGATTAGTTTCAGGCAAAGGGAAATGACCTTGAACAACAATTTCTTGAGTAGATTCTTCTTCCTTTTCAGGATTATAGCTGAGCATGGGCTGCAAATCTGAACTGAGATAACCTGATTCAAGGCCTTCTCCATCCTCTTCACTGTGGGCACATTTATGAACATGCTCATTTTCAGTTTTATCTTTAACTAATGGTTGCATTTCTGAACTGATAGAATCTTCTATATAACCAGTAATAGGGTCATCAAACACATGAGAAGAGTGTTGTGATATCTTTTCAATCTACTCCATTGGTTTATTGTGATTTTGTGTCAGCACAAATTCATTTGCCTCAATAATGATCTTAGAATTTTCTTTCAACAATTTAAATGCAGCAAAGCACAAAGGTAGATAATTCTCTTCAATTGATCCAATACTTTTCTCTTTGTAACTGTGATATGTGGGTTGATTTATCTCACTATACTGCTGAAAAGGAACATCTTCAACATCATAATCATCCTCATATTTTTCATATACAGGAAAATCACTAACATATGCAATGTCATCTAACAAGAACAAACTTGGAATATCAACTTGTTCTTTAACAAAATGATTTGTAAAATCATCTTCTTGACTGTCTATAAATGAATACATAAAATAATTAGCCCCTTTCTCATCATGGGATGGATCAAAAACTAAATCAACACCTCCTCTTTCAACAAGTGGGATATAATTCTTTGCAAAATCATTGGCATTGGGAAATTCAAGAGGACCTATGATATTGTCAATCCTATGCTTAAGGTTCCAATCAACTATTTTCTGTTCCTATGCACTCTCATTTTCTTTAACATCTACCTCCTCATATCAAGTCTGTTCACATGCTTGGATATTGTGTTGAATGTCTTGAGCATCATTAAACATTTGTTGTAAGGACTTAGGTATTATTTCCATCAGGAGGAAAGACAGATCTGGATGAAGAGTAGTTGCATAATGGATCATGGTAGCAGCTTCAGTGGGTCAAATTTGTTCGAACAAATTATAATAGATACAGGAAAACCTCCTACTGAATATAGAAATAGTTTCATTGCTTTGCCTTTCCAAGGCATAGAACTCAGTAAGTTTTAGATCCAAAGATTTCTTCTTTCCCCAAAAATTTAAAAAGACATTCTTCAACTCCTCCCATGAGCTAATTGTCTCTGGATGCAAATGTTTAAACCAGTCTTTGGTGTCCCCTTTCAAGGATTGAGAGAAGGCTCTCATACAAATATCATCATGGTCAATCTCAAATAAATCTGTAAAATTATCAAACCCTTGAATGTGCTTTTCAGCCGAGGTGACATTAGGTTCCCCATCAAACACAAGTAAATACTCATAATGATTTGGAGGGAAATCATGGAGGACTTGGGGTAGATTTAAGGGTATGTATATATGTTGGGCCTTGGAGGACGTTGGACCAAGAATAGGGGGAGAAACATCAGCCTTGGCTTCATGGAGCTCATCAAATTGGTCACGGTCATCACATGGCCCAGATGGAATTTTTTTATCAAAATCAGTGATATAGTGAGGGTATGGATGTGCAACTTTAAGAGGAGGATATATAATTGCAATTTTTTCCATGATCGTCATTAAAATGCAACAAGTGAAGAAAACTTTGTTTGGCATGTTCAAGGAAGGAACATAGGTAACTTATAACAAATAGTAAAATGCTTTGGTTGGAAGAGATCCCATTTTAAGTACTTGTTTTCCTCCATGATGTATTTTCACACCTCTGTCAAGGGATCTCATCTTCCAGTGGAGTCTTCGGATTATATTTAGAGTCTGTGTGGAGTCCCCAATAATTTTTTGGAGGCTGGATACTACATTGAGAGTGGAGTTACCTTTGAAAATTATGGATTCTTTTACCAGTGGAATCACCTTCAAACAGATTTTTGATAAGTGGAGTTGCCAGAGCAGGAATACAGCCAATATATTCCTAAGTGTTTGTTGCTCTCAGACCTTATAACTCAACGATGTCATTCTTTCCCAGGGAACATTTTTCAATTTTGTCCTCTGCGATGGTGCCAAAATGTTAGCAACCTGTAAATTTTGTCTGGCTGAATAGACAAACGACAAAGGTAACTATTTCAACCAACTTTAGAGTTGAGGCACTAGCTTTCTCAGCTCAGAGAGGGCTCTCTCATGTCACTTGGTATTCTTTGGAAAATGGTGGCTATATTTGTTGAGTGTTATAGATTTGTTGAAAGAATAGAGGTGGTATTTGGGCTATGGAGTCGAACCTGAATAATGTATTTACAAATCGTGGGAACTATCGAAAGGGAAAGGCTAAATGAGGCAATGAGTTTGATTTTAAACTAAAAATTTGCATGGCAATAGAGGAAAGAGAAAAACATATAACTGTATCAGAGCATATTTGAATGAATTATGACCTAGTTAAGAAGAAAACCACATGAATTTAAATTGCTAAGTCTAGAGCATCATCAGACGAATTCCAGAATTCTAACTCTCCAATTTAAAAGAGGAAATTGTAAATGGGATTTCAGGGACACAAGGAATACATACTATGAAAGGAAACAAAACTCATATCACTGTCAATTATAATCTTTTCATAAATAGTTCAAAAACAACTTCTGCATTATATATTCAGTTTAGCTCCATGATTTTACAAAAACCTTCCTGCTACTAGGGCAGGGCCCTCTTTCTCCTCTTCTTCTATATCCTCGGGATGATATATATATAGAGGATTTACAATGAGATTCAAAACAATTAAACTTCCCCATAGTTCTAAAAATAGAGGTCAGTTACAAAAGGAGTAGTGTATATTGACAATTCTCCTACTTTAAAGGGATCATTATGAATAGGTCTGACATATATGAATCTTTTTCTTTGAATGCCACATGTCCAAAATTTGTTGGAACGCACTCAATTTTACTTGAGATTTTTATTCCAACTTGGCGATTTCCTCCTTTAGAGTGTCCAACCAGACTGGTTGATTTTCCCCAATGCTTTCAACTGCTTCAGCTCTAGTTTTTGTTTCTGTCGTTTGCTCCGTTTCTTTTTCACAGCTCACCTGTAGGGTTCTTCCACGTGCCTGTTGATGATTAGATCCCTCATGATAGGATTTAGTCTGACCTCTAATTCTAGTTCTGTCACAGGTTTAGTATGGAATTTGGTTTCTAATATCTGTGCAATTGACCTTTCTTTCTTACTCATTGATAAACTTGTCATGTTATTCGAAAACCCTATTACACCAGATATTGTTTGATTGGCTCCATTCATGTCTTTCAATTTTGTAGATACCAAGGTGTTCCTCAACTCTACAGAAATCAAAAATTCGATTCGGTTGGAGATTACTTCACTTATGAATGAGAAGATGATTTCCTGGAGTAGAATAACACCACCCATACTTGAAGATCAATAGTCGTCGAGTTCTAATCATGAATCACTGACAAGATTATTTGCAGGTACATTGGTTTATCATGCTTTTCCAATCCATTTCGAATGATTAGCCTTTGAGTTTTTTATCCAACGACGTTCACCTGACATCACACAGATGTGAAGTACTCCAACGAGTGGTGTGCAGTGATTTGACCAGTCGTCGCCCTCTCCTACACAAATTGTTGATTTGATGTATTAGAACATGTGACATCGGGGATTTTTGGAAAGCAGTTTTAAGCAGACCGCCTTTCGTTTCAATGTACCTTTGAGGGTGCACGCATCCACAAATGACACCATGGTGGTTTTCCCCGGCCCGCCCTCGATCAGTTAAGTCCTGCATTGTTTCGTCGCCCGACATGGGTCTCAACCATTGATTTGGGCCACCCCAATATCTACGATCCGTTGGGTCCTACCACTTCTGTGTCCCCGCTAATTTAACCCTGTCTTCCATATGTTCTCTGGCATGTTGGTCTAACTACTCTCTAAATTTGTCTAGCACTCTGTCAAGTCTCGAAACTCGGATTCTGAGAAATTGTTATGGTGATACCATGAATATGGAATTCACAATTAACCTTATATCTTGAACTTATCCGATAATTCCTGTCGAATCTAGCTTCTTAAGTTTTCTGGATAAATATTTTTTTTTGTTTACAATTTCATTGCAATTTTCCATAATGTCCTTCAAATTACTAATCTTTTGACCCATCATGCTATTAATTGTTTCATTTTGGATGGAGAAAGAAAATCCTCTTCTCTCATTTTAAGCTTGGTTGTATTAGAAACTTTAATTGCAAATTTTATAAAAGCATCTTTATAAAACTCTTCCTCATGCTTATAATCTTCTTGGAGAAATTCATTGTATGCATTTATTCAAGATCCAAAAGAAACAATATTACTTGATACATCCCATGCGTCCGTAATAAGTGGAATTATTGTTTTTATGTTTTCTTCCACAAATTTTATGACAGCCATTAACAAACTTGATGATCCCTTTAATTTCAAATCAGGTGTTCCTGGCTTCGCAATGGTCAATGGACTTGCAAGATTTTGGGGTGGCATTAAAGTGGATTCTAGTTCTTTGACATTTTCCTTTAATATGGCATTCTTTGCTTCCAAATAATCAATTGAAATTTTCAAGGCATCACCAATTACCTTATGTATTTTGAAGATTTGATATGCAGGCATTTTACTAAGGTCATATTTGGAACAAAATTTTCCTTTGTTATTTTTCTTACTTGTTCCTTCAAATACTAATTTTCTGGAATTTCTGTCAAATATTGCATTATGTATAGTAAATGATTCATCTTCTGAAAAATATTCTTCCTGTGTGGCAACTTCCAATACAATTTGTTGGGTTTCTTGTAACATATTCTCTTCTTCGTGGAACTGTATATTTCCAATGTCAACTTCATGGTCCATATCTTCAAGAGATAAATTATTAACATCATTTTCTGAAACTTGTTCTTCTTCTTCTTCTTGTAGAGGAATTTGTCTTTTCTTTCTTATTGGAATTTTGTGAGTATTTTCCATTTTCCCTTAAGGAAGATTTTTGTCACCTCCTCCACATGAACTACCGCTCAAAAAAAAATTCTATAATTGAGATGTTGTTTGAATATTATTCTTGGGTAAAATATTCTTCTATGACCTTGTTGGAGATTGAGTAAATTTTTCATTTGGGCCCTATCCTCTCTTCCTATATTGATCCGCAGTTCTTAGCAAAGATTCAATATCATCAAAAACCTATATAGGAGTGTCTTGATTGTCACCCTCTTCTTCCTCGCATAAAATTGTTTGGGGAAATGCACTACCAAATCCCACCAATTGCAAGTGATCCATATAAATATTACTTACGTCAAACCCTTTGATTTTCTTTACATACTTCAAATTTAAATGATTGAAATGGATCAAAAACTCATATATTTTATTCATATTTCTCAACACAATTTCTCGAACTTTCCATGGCAACAGGATAAATTGCCTTTTTTCTCTTTTCATGAAAAAAGTGGAGCCAAAATCCATATTGTCTAGCAACTTCAATGATA
>ML790220.1:230347-250787 GCA_009831015.1 Picea engelmannii
TCATTGAGCAAATGTAGAATAATTGTGTAAATGAAAATGAAATGAAATTATGTTAAAGAATTTTTTTTATTGTGTATGTTTAATGGAAGATTAATAGTTTAACATCATGTTTGGGTGTTACATTTGGTATCTTGGGTGCTACACAACCTGTATGTATTATCTCCAAAGAGAAGATTCTTGAAAACTGTAACAAATTCATTATACACTTCATAGAATAAGACAGAAGACTTTTGTCTCCAAAGGGATTGGTACCAAACAGTCACAGGGTCAACTTTACAGTTTACCCTTTTGTTAATTGTTAACCCTTTGAAAGCGTGACAATATGTAATTGCAAATACTAAATATGAGGCCATAAAAAAATTGTTTTCCTTCTTAAAATTTGACAGTTGGGAAGCAATTTCAATGGAGATAAGATTTCCCCAATCAAAGATGGTTATTTCATGAACTGTAAAATATAGAATGTACAGAGCTAGCCGAGAAATGGTTTCCATATTCTCTTGACCATTAACTCTAGTTAATAATCATGCAATTTCTCGATATGGATTTTTTAAAGAACTAACCCGAATTCTTGTTATGTCGACAAGTATTGTCGAGGGGTATTCAAGATATTCTTGCAGGAGGTCAAGTCCATTATTTCATTTCTTGAGGAAACATCTTGCTTCTTCTCCCTTGAAAGTAAGATTTCGGTCATGTAATTTTAGCATTTTCTTGAAAACCATTGGTGATAATGAGACAAGAGACTGGCCTTGGAGTTCAATAGCTCTCCAGTTTGGGATATATTTGTCAACACACCAAGAGACAATTTATTTACAATCAAACACTTCTAGTACACATCCAACAAGAGAAATTCCAGATGTCCACACTATATTTTCATTTCTTTGAAGCAAAGGTAGAGTAAAGTAATACCAACAATGATCTCGACCACTGGAAATTCTGATCTTCCCGCCCAAATATGTTCATTGTGTCTCCATGGAACAATTTCCTTACTACAACCATGAAGTTGACAAATTGTTTGCATAGTTACTTTGAAAATACTTGTAAATGAATATTTTGTCCAAATAATAACAATTTAATATTTTCCCAAAAGAAATTAATGCGAATTGACTGAAATTTTCTCAAGATTTATTCCATTAATAATGGCCTTTTCGTAATCTGCAAAGTAGTTGTCATCTGTATATTATCATTTAATGTATCTTGAGAAAATCATAAATAATAACATCAAGTCACAATGGGGATGGGCATGAAATAAAAGTTAAGGTGAACCCGCGAGTCTACCAACCTGCGAACCTGCAGTAAGAAAGGAAAAAAACAAGAAAAAGACTAAGTATCATGATCGATCATAATTAAAAAGTGAACAAGAAGGAAAGATTCGGGGACTCGCCAATCCGTGGTGAGAACAAGTGTGAAATATTCTAACCACCAACCCGTGGTGAGAACAAGCATGAAATATTCTAAGTGTCGTGAAATATGTTGATCGTGGAAGTAAAAATGCATTTTGATGATAGTAGAGGTGTAGAGAAGAAAATTCCAACCTACGAACCCATGGTGGAAAAGTTGACTAAGTATGGTAGAGTGAAAGAAAAGAAAGGTATGGGGTTCAACACTCTCCCATGGTTTCACAACAGCATATGATGCTCCAAAAGTTCCTTTCTTCCTCCCCTTAGACATTTGTTGTAATCTAATGGATTGCATTGCACTTAGTTATCAATTGTACAACATAAGAAAATAATCATAATATATAGTTTCTCTATCTACAAAGAAATAAGTAACTATATATCCAACAATAATTAGTCTTTATTAAATCCTTGAAAACTCTATGATTACAATGAAAAAATAATGCATATATATACTATTGGACAAAGGGGAGGTAGGTATAATTGTTGTAATTTCTTTTGTCATTTGATCAACTAGACTAATCATTCAACCAACCTGACTACTTAGATGGTTCTTTCCATATATATACTTTTAGTTGACTAGTGAGCTAAGGCTCCTACAGCATATCTCACAGCCTCAAGATCTTCTTTGTCCTAGAAAAGGGAGGAGATGGATGTAAAATTACAACAACACATTCTTTCTCAAAATTGCAAGATATAAAATATTTCTTCATCAATCATTTGTCTATCTAGATGCTACTAATCTCTATAGGTTCTACTATGGCCAATGGTTGATCCATCGAAGGAATTGGATGGAAGAATGAATCTTTGGTACTATAGGTTTGGGATTTTTCTTATTTGTCTCTATTGTCTTTGCTTCCTAGGATCTTTCAAGAATATTTCTTAAATGTGGGGTGCAATGGAATTTAACCTATCTTCAATGTTTGTTCAATCTTCCAAAGCTTGCTCTGATATTATGTTGGTGCTCTTCATGTCAAAAATATGATACATCTTGGTGTTCAAGGATGCATTCTATATATATTCCAGTATAGGGTTTAGAATCTCCTTCATCTACAACATTTTTATATGAGCTCCCCAAGTCTGTGATATTTTCTTATCAATATGCATCTAAGCATTTTTACCTTCTTCAAACCAATCTCTTTCATGCACTTCCAGTTATTATGATACTTCTATTTCTTCCTAAAGTTGTTTCCTCACTCCATCCAAACTTATCGCCTCTATCATCCGTTTCCCTTATTTATTCCAATTATCAAACTAATGCCTAGGACACTTTCAATCGACTACGTATGTCGGCATAGTATGATCACCATTTGTCTAGAATAGTATTCGTCATCTTGGCCATGTATTAAACACGTCTTCAATTTATCTTTATTATGTTGAATTTGCTCAAATTTTTTGTACCCTCCATCCAATATTGTGGTTTTCTAATCTTCTCTTAACCTTCAATATTCCTCAACAACTTCTTCATATTAACTGATGAGTTCTAATGTAAATTTCTTCAAAATATTGGCAGGATCAACTTCCTTTATAGTTACTAACATCCCAAATGCTTGTTCTACTTTTTATTTACATTCTTTCCACATACCCTTGTCTTTTTCTTTCTTCTTCTTTGGTTTCCTAGTAGACCCATTCCATCTTTTGTTCTTCTGTTTTTTCACTACCTTATGTAGTGCTTGTATTTAATCATCAGATGCATCTTTGGGGTTGAAAGAGAATATTTATCTTCCTTCTTAGTCTTATTATTATTTAACTGCTATGAAAATCTTAATTTTAGATTACTTGTGATTTTTCCCTTTCTTCCTATGTTGAGTATTGTGCACATTATATGTTTGTTTGTCCATGTTTTCCTTTGTATGTTATTTATCCACTACCTCATTTTGTGGACTTGTTGACTTTTTTTTATGTTTCTTTCAACTAATTTTTCTTTCCATATATATTCATCTATTCAACCTATTTTGTTAGTATTTATCCTCCTAAATCTCCCCAGCCTCTATTTACTCAGTCTATGTAGTTTCTTATTGAATGGAAGTGGATTGGATTAGATCCCCCTCCATTTTTTCTTTTGTTAAGTCAATGATTTCAGAGTTCAACTAGTCCTTTGTCCACCCTTTTTTTTGAGAAAATGCATATGGCCACATAATCTTAGAAAAATAGAAAACTAACAAATTAACATGGGATATATGTGGTAAAACCCTCAAGGGGGGGAATACACAAAGAAAATGGGTAGCACTCAATTATTTATCTTGAAAATATTATTTTTACAATGAGGACCAAGATCCTTTATTTATATAGCAGATGTTTGCATGCAAACAACATGCATGGTGTTTTTTTATTTCTAATTCACTAAGACAATAACTCAAATATTCTCCAAGTTCATATTGCTTAAACTTGGGATTTATCCATGCAATGGATAATTACAATTCAGTTATTATGCATAATTAATTTATTTACATGTGCATAGTTAATTAATTATTAATTAATATTGTGCACATAATTATGCACGAATATTCCTCTATAAGATTGACTCAGAGTTAAGGATATGGATGAAGGATGTACATGTTATCCCTAGATTAAGACAAATACTTCACTCCTAGTAAGGATCGAAGATGAAGGAACTTGGCTTCAATGAGTGTCTTCAAGACAATATATGTGATATGATCTTCTGAATGGAAAAATTGCAAGTCGAGAAATTGATCATGAAGGAGTTGCCGTATGTAGTGCATATGGACATCAATATGTTTGGTATGATGGTGCTCAACTATATTGTGAGCAATGTGGATGGAACTCTAACTATAATACCAAAAATTTATAGGTTGATCCTGAGCTAAACCAAAATCTATGAGCAATTATCAAATCCAAAAACCTCTTAACCAACATTAACAGTGCCTCAATACTCTTTATTTGTAGAATAAAGAGCAATTGCATGCTTCATTTGTTGAAATAATGTAACTGTGAAGAGCATTCTTATTATTATTTTATTATTAGATTAAATCCCCATTGCAGATTAATCATGTCATTATTATTATTATTATTATTGAATTAATCCCCATTGAGGATTAATCATGTCGGTAATTGTATAAGGACCAAATCCCCTTTTGCGGATTGGTCATCGGACAATTACAAAGTGTAGAATAAGAATTCGGCCCCAACAGTTATTATGGAAGACCCAGAATTGATTAAAGGTGGGTTTACCCACCCAGAGTGAGAGGTTGGCCCTGCCAGTTGTGACATTTCACACATGCCAGTCTTGTATAAATAAGAGGCTAGCACCTCACTTCAAACACACAACTCACTTGCTCATTCTCTTATGAGGCAAGCTGCAATTACCAGTTGGAGAGAGGAGAAGAAGGGTGGTGCATCTCTTGGGGAGGACTTTCTGTATTGGTTTGAGTTATCTCTTGAACATTGTATAAGCTATTTATGATAAGGACATTTTTGCTAGGTTTTCTTCCCCTAGAGGGTTTGCCAGGATAAATGTTGTGTCTCTTGTGAATGTGTATTTCTCAGTGATCTTGTTCTTATTATGCTCTTATCTAATGAAATGAAAAGAAATATAATAATGGCATAAACATTAACATGGTATCAAAGCCAACCTGAAGAAAGCATTATTTGCAAGAGGAAAAACGTCACTGTTGCAACACCTGCAAATTAAGGTTTTAAAAAAGTATCTCTTTTCATCTCCCTAACCTCCCAGAAAGTTGTGCCCTCCCTCCAGGATCAATTTGGCACCTTGAGCACACCTTTTCAGTGGCTAGATCTCCTGGAAAGTGAAACCCTAGTTTCACTAGAGTACCAGAAGTACCAGAAGTACCGGAAGCACCAGTTGAGAAATTTGCAGATCAGATTTGACGGGGTAAAATTTGGAATTTCTCAGATCTGAGGACACCAGGCTACTCGCCTCAGCCAAGCGCACCTCCTGGTAAGGTCAAAACTTGATTTTGAGCATTTTCAATTTTTGGTTATTTTTGTTGCTGAAAGTACAAGATGTCTGCAAGCACAAAGCTTGTTGAGAAACTAGAAGGCATAGACAACTTATGTGCTTGGAAGTATAGGATCAGTCTGATCCTTGCAGAGAATGACCTATGAAGATTTATCAAAGAAGAAGTGGAGGAACCCGAAGATGCCGTAGAGAAATCAAAGCATCAAAAGGACTCAATCAGGGCTCAGAGAATCATTGCAGATTCAATCAAAGACCACCTGATCCTGTATGTATCGTCAAAGAAAACCCAAAAGGAGATGTTTGATGCTCTAAGAAAACTATATGAAGGAAAGAAAATCAATCGAAAGATGAATCTCATAACTTAGTTGAAGAATAACAAGATGCAGAAAGGAGAAATGATTCAAGAATATTTCTCCGGAATCTCCGAAATAAAAGAACAGTTGAAAGCGATTGGAGACACCATCGACGAAGACGAATTTGTAATAACCGCCCTAAATGGTCTCGCAATACCTTGGGATTCCTTCATCCAATCATTATGTGGTAGAAAGGAGAAACTACAGTTTGAAAGCCTATGGGAAGAATGCACCCAAGAAGAGACAAGGGTAGCCAACCGTGAAGCACTACTAGCAAGGGACAATGATCAAGCCCTATCTACTCATACAAAAGGAGGAAGGAAGAAACCCTACTTCAAAAGGGAATCTCATAGAGAACCGTAACCATCAAACAATTTCAACAACCAAGAATCTCATTCAAGAAATTTTCAGAAGAACGGACAATGCAAGGGACGAGATCTTTCATCTATAGAATGCTATCATTGTGATAAGATGGGACACAAGGCGAATAATTGTCCAGTCAAAAGAGAATAGTACAAGAGGAAGCACAAAAGGCAACATGCTCACATTGCCAAATATGAAGAACCACCTATGAAGATGATTAAGGACCATGTCTTGATCTCAGCTCTCTCAGGATCTGTATCACCTGGAGAGGACACATGGCTCATTGATAGCGGTGCATCAAAGCATATGACGGGTAAGAAAAATACTCTCTCTTGTATTTCAGAAAAGAAGTTTTCTTAGAAAGTAATTCTTGGAGATGATTATCAATATCCCATCAAGGGAATAGGAGAATCAAACTACAAGCTAGATTTAGAGAACTCAATAACAATGAAGGACATACTCTATATATCGGGCCTAAAGAAGAACTTACTCTCCATATCATCTTTAGACAAGAAAGGCTATAGAGTTTCCTTCATAGATGGAGAAGTTATTATGTGGGCTAAGGGAGAAACCTTAAATGAAGCAATCGTCATCGGAAGTGAAGAGAATGGTTTATATAAACTGAAGGGTCACCCGGAAACTGCTATGACCCATGCCATCAAAAACTCATGCGAAATTTGGCATAGAATATTGGCCCACATCAACTACAAGGCGCTACCTTACATATGCAAAGCTTTCACAGGTTTACCAGAACTCAAGGTTGATCAGGAAGGCATATGCAATGGATGTGCGCAAGGGAAGAACATCAAGAGACCCTTTCCAAAGAGGGACAACAAAGAAGAAGGAGCATTGGAACTCATCCATTCAGACGTGTGTGGCCCAATTCCATCATCCTCCATTAGTGTGTATGTATACTATGTATCATTTATTGATGATTATTCTCGTAAGACCTGGATATATTTCCTAAAATCTAAAGATGAAGTGTTCAGTAAATTCAAGGAATTCAAAGCCTTGATAGAGAATCTTTCTGAAAGAAAGATTAAGATACTCGGGTTAGATAATGGAGGAGAATATACCTCGAAGGAGTTTGTAAGATTCCACGGAGATGTCGGGATAAAGAGGGAACTAATTACTCCCTATAATCCTCAACAAAACGGTGTAGCTGAAAGGAAGAACAGAACAATTATGGAAGTTGTGAAGACCATGATTCACAATCAAGATCTTCCTATGTGCTTATGGGAAGAAGTAGCTATGGCAGTTGTTTATGTGCAGAACAGACTATCCCATAGTGCACTTGGGTTCAAGACCCCAGAAGAGATGTTCACCGGAAAGAAGCCATAGGTAAGCCATCTCAAAATATTTGGCTATCCAGTGTTTATCCATATACCAAAAGAGAAAAGAAACAAGCTGGAACCCTCCGAAAAGAAGGGAATATTTGTGGGATACTGTGAGGTATCCAAAGCCTTCAAAATCTACATACCTGGTCACCGCCATATTGACATCAGCAGGGACGTGACCTTTGATGAAGAAGCTGCACTTAAGAAATCGAGAAGATGCCATCTTGAAGAAGTATATGAAGAGGAACCTGTAAATCCAAGGACGACAGAGTCCGTGAGGGAAGTTCCCAAAGTTGTAAAACCTGTAAGGGAAGTCATAGCTTCCCCTGATGAGGAGACTCCTAAATATCATGATATAACAGAAGTTCAAGAACCTCCTCAAATGACCTTCTCCCATAAAAGAAAGCCTGCTTGGGCAAGAGAGCTTATTCAATATGGAGAGAAGTATGGTGTTCCAGAAGGAACCACGAGACAGTTGAAGAGACCAAAGCCATTCTCCAGTGACACGACTTTGATGTGCAATCTACTTGATCAAGAACCCACATGTTTTGAATAGGCCATCCAGAAGAAGGAATGGGCAGATGCCATGACAGAGGAATACCAGTCCATAATAAAGAATGATGTATGGGAAATAGTTCCCAGACCAAAAAGTAAGGATGTGGTATCATCAAAATGGCTCTTCAAGATAAAAACATGTTACTGATGAAAGTATTGAGAAATATAAAGCAAGATTTGTCGCTCGTGGCTTTTCCCAGAAGGAAGGAATCGACTATGAAGAGACATTCGCTCTTGTGGCCAGATACACTTCGATCAGAACCATTATAGCTCTTGCTGCCAAGATGAAATGGTAGCTGCACCAGATGGATGTGAAGACATATTTTCTGAATGGTGTCATTGAAGAGGAAGTGTATATAGAACAACCCCAAGGATTTGAGGTTGAAGACATGAAGTCTCATGTATGTCGATTGAAGAAACCCTTATACGGATTGAAGCAAGCTCCCAGAGCTTGGTATGGTCATATAGACAATTTCTTGACGAGCTTGGGATTTAACAAGAGTAAAGCAGATTCAAATATCTACTTCAAGGTCATGGATAATGAACCAATAATACTATTACTATATGTGGATGACTTATTCTTAACTAGAGAAGAAAATATCATCGCTGAATGTAAAAAAAGACTTGCCGCAGAATTTGAAATGAAATACCTTGGCCTAATGCATTACTTCTTAGGTCTTGAGGTATGGCAGAGTCTGGAAAGAATCTTCCTTAACTAGGGGAAGTACACGGTCGGAATCTTAAAGAGATTCGACATGCTAGAATGCAAGTCCATGAATACACCCATGGAAGCAAAGCTGAAGCTGCTGGTCGATACTTCATCAGATTTGATAGATGCCACTCTGTATAGACAGATTATTGGATCGCTGATGTACCTGAAAAATACCAGACCAGACATTTGTTTTGTAGTGAACACCTTGAGTCAGTTTCTAGTAGAGCCTAGACATGTTCACCTAGTGGCTGAAAAACATGTGATGAGGTACAATGGATTATGGTCTCAGCTATGATGGAGATCATTACTTCACACTGAGTGGATATACTGATGTAGATTGGGCAGGAAGCGTTGCTGACAGAAAAATCACTTTCGGATGTTGTTTCCGTTTGGGATCAGCTATGATCTCATGGCAGAGTAGGAAGTAATCTAGTATTGTTCTCAGCACAGCAGAAGCAGAGTACATTGCCGCATGTTCTGCTAGCTGCGAAGCTATATGGCTTCGAAAGTTGCTGACAGGCCTATTTGATTTGGAGATGAGAGCAACCACGATTCTATGTGACAATCAAAGCTTCATTAAAATGATGGAGAATCTTGTGTTCCATGACAGGTTGAAGCACATAGAGATCCACTATCATTTCATCCGCGACAAGGTACAGAGAGGAACTTTGAAGCTCCAGTACATTAGCACGGATGAACAGGTTTTTGATGTGTTGACTAAGCCTCTATCTCGTGTAAAGTTTGAAAACTTTCAAGATAATCTTGGTATTGTCCAAAAGGACCCTCCCTGAAAGGGGGAGTAGATGTATTTCTTGCTTCTGACCTCGCTGTTAGACGTAAAGCAAGATGAGTCATGCTTCTGACCTCCCTGTTAGACATAAAGCATGACGCTGTGTGATCCTTGCTTCTGACCTCACTGTTAGACGTAAAGCAAGATGAGTCATTCTTCTGACCTCGCTGTTAGACGTAAATCATAATGTCGTGTGATCCTTGCTTCTGACCTCATTGTTAGACATAAAGAAAGATGGGTTATGCTTTTGACCTAGTTGTTAGATGTAAAGCATAACACCGTTGATTCCTTGCTTCTGACCTAGTTGTTAGACGTAAAGCAAGATGATTCCTCGCTTCTGACCTCGTTGTTAGACGTAAAGAGAGATGTTGATGTGTTCCTTGCTTCTAACCTTGTTGTTAGACGTAAAGCAAGATGAGTCATTCTTCTGACCTAGTTGTTAGACGTAAAGCATGACGTTGTGATTACTCACTTCTGACCTAGTTGTTAGACATAAACTGAGATGATAATATCACTTGCTTCTGACCTAGTTGTTAGACGTAAAGCAATATGTGACTGACACTGAGCTACCAACTTAACCGCTATGACATTGAGCTAGTGTAGTACTGTGATGTGCCAACCTAGTGTTGTGATGAGGTATCATTTTTACTGATACATATTTGATGCAGATGATGATAGCATTCTTTCGAGAATGATGATGCTGCTAATGAAGAAAACTTCCGATGACTCATAAATGTGCTAGACAATGTTTCAAGATGATATTGGCGATACTGTCCTCCAGATGCCACTGACGATGCATACCTCTCTCGCCTGATGCTGATGAAGAATACCCTTCTTGTTAAGGGGGAGCGTTGAAATAATGTAACTGCGAAGAGCATTCTTATTATTATTTTATTATTGGATTAAATCCCCATTGAGGATTAATCATGTCATTATTATTATTATTTTTATTGGATTAATCCCCATTGAGGATTAATCATGTCGGTAATTTTATAAGGACCAAATCCCCTTTTGCGGATTGGTCATCGGACAATTACAAAGTGCAGAATAAGAAGTCGGCCCCAACAGTTATTATAGAAGACCCAGAATTAATTAAAGGTGGGTTTACCCACCCAGAGTGAGAGGTCGGCCCTGACAGTTGTGACCTTTCACACATGCTAGTCTTGTATAAATAAGAGGCTAGCGCCTCACTTCAAACACACAACTCACTTGCTCATTCTCTTATGAGACAAGCTGCAATTACCAGTTGGAGAGAGGAGAGGAAGGGTGGTGCATCTCTTGGGGAGGACTTTCTGTATTAGTTTGAGTTATATATTGAACATTGTATAAGCTATTTATGATAAGGAAGTTTTTACTAGGTTTTCTTCCCCTAGAGGGTTTCCCAGGATAAATGTTGTGTCTCTTGTGAATGTGTATTTCTCAGTGATCTTGTTCTTATTATGCTCTTATCTAATGAAATGAAATGAACTATAATAATGGCATAAACATTAACATCATTTTGTTCGACCAAGTGATAGGGCTCGATCTGAGGATGAAAATGTAACCAAAAGTATACTTTCAATCATCAACATCACCTTCCCAATTTGAATATATAAATCCCATTAAAGAACAAGAGCCTCCTAAAGTATACTCGATGTCAAACTGAATAAGTACCCTTAATGTAGTGAAGGATCCACTTTGTTTCCTTCCAATGACTATCATGAGGATGTTGCATGAAGTGAGAGACTAAACCAATATCAAAGGAAAGGTCTAGTTGGGTATGGTCAAGCATAAAATACTTCCTACCAATTATTTATATAAAGTGAGAGAAACCTTAGGAGTTAAACATTTCGTAGAAAGTTTGATACCTGAATAATAAGGAGTAGGGGCATATTTACATTCCATGTGAAATCAATGAAGAAGGTTAATTCCATACTTAGGTTGAGATACAAATATTCCCTTGTTGGATTTTTGGATTTGAATACCAAGTAAATAATGAAGGAGGCCTAATTCAAACATCTCAAATTGGCTCATAAGACTAGACTTCACATGGTTGAGATGATGGTGATTGATCCTAGTGATAAATAGGTGATCAACATAAATAACAAGGATGAGGAGTTCACCATTTACATGTTGAGTCTAGACATTAAGATTAGATTGATACCTAGAGAAACCAAAATAAAAAAGGAAACTATCCATATTTTCGTACCAATCTCGGGGAGCTTTCCTTAGACCATAAAGTGACTTCTTGAGGTGGAAACCAAAGGAGGAATCAGCTTCAGAAAACCTAAATGTTTTTTCATGTAGAATTCTTCATTCAAGTCCCCATGAAGAAAGGAACTTTTTATGTCCATATAATGTACTTCCCAACCTTATGAAGAAACAAGTGAAAGGACAAAACTGGACTGGATCCATATTTGCAATAGGGGAAAAAACATTGAGTAATCAATTCCTCCAACCTATGAGAAAACTTTTGCAACAAGGTGGTATTTAAACTTATCCATGCTTCCATTTGTTGAAAAAATGGTTATATAGACCTATTTGCAATGAATAATATTGTGACCTTTAGGAAGAAAAACAAGATCCCAAGTATCATTTTTCATTAAGGAGTTCATTTCTTTTTGCATAGTTTCTTCCCATTCAGGTTAACCACTTGCTTCTTTATAAGCATGAGGATATTTTTTCTCAATGTGCTCCACCATAAGAGATTAACCACCGATATAACACTAAGAGTGTGTCCTTCATCGATCTGAAAAATCACCAACTAAAGTACCAACAACTTCCCTTGCTTTCTGGACCCATTTCAGAAGTGGAGCGGCTAGAGGTGTAGGAGTACAGACTAAACTATACGGGGAAAAGATGAAAGTGAGGGATTGAAAAATTGAACTATATATTGAACTGTAGGAGGGTCAATTGAATATGTTAGTCCAGGTTCATCATCTGAAGAAGAAGAATCATCATTTGAAAATATACAAGTCTTGGAGAAGTAGAAGAATAAGAGAGAAGTGGTAAAGAAGATGTATGCATGCAGGCACAAGATATTTCATCAAAATGAACATATCTCCTAAGATAATGTCTAAAGAGTGAGGTACAAAGAGTCAATAGGATTTTACATCTTTAGCATAACCAAAAAATATATATTACTCACTTTTTGGTTGCATTGCTTTATGGTTTTCATCAGGAATATGTGCCCATGCTTCACAACCAAACACTTCAAAGTGACCAACATCAAGATTGATATGAGGCCGATATTATTATAGAGTTACATTCATTAAAAAATTTGTAGGAGTATGATCTAGATGTAGTTAGCACAATTTATAGATTCTACCCAAAACGATGGTGCTAAATTATTTGATTGAACCATACAATTAGCCATTTCTTTAAGTGTTTGATTCCTGTGTTCATCTACTCCATTTTGTTGTGAAGTCTAAGGCACTGTATGTTGCATTTGAATTCCACTTTTAGAGTAAAAATCAAAGAAGTGGTTATTAACATATTCTCCACCATTATCAGTGTCAATTATGTTGATTAGATGACCTGATTACTTTTCAACCAATGCTTTGAAAGAAACAAAGAGATTGAAAACTTCACTTTTGGGTTTTAAAAGTAAACCCAAGTGCACTGAGTATGATCATCAATAAAGGTGAGAATATATTATGCTCTTGAAAATTTGGAGTGGGGATGGCCCCCTAATGTCAATGTGAACTAATACAAGTGGTGTTGGTGCTCACTAGGAATGAATAGAAGGATAAGAATCTTTGTGATGCTTACCCATAACATAACCATGAAAAAAACCATCATTACATGAGACAAAGGGTAGGTAATGCACCATTTGGTGCTTTGAGATATGTTGTGAGGAGTGGTAGTTCAAATTCCCAAACCACTCATGCCCAAGTTTTATTTTCATTAGAGTGAACAATAAGGACAGTGGTAAGTGATGAAGGTTGAAAGTTGTCAAATTTGTATAGCCTTGAAGAGTCATCAACACATCTTGAAGCTATTACAATAGAAGGATCCTTTATATCTATAATTACAACATCATGAGGTAAAAAATCATGATTTTTTCCATCACCAGATTGAGTAATTTGAAAATTTTAAAGAAAAATTGCAAAAATATTAGGAACATAGAATACATTTTTAAATTTCCAACCAAGAAGATCTATTGTTCTTCCTCCTACAACATCTAAGGGAGAGATATCACTGACAAAATTTGTCGGGTTGTACAATCATCAAGACAAGAGAAAATATCCCTATGATTAGCCATATGATGAGAGGCCCTTGAGTTTTAAATCCATTCATGAGATGGCTAACATGCCACTATAGAAAGAGCATAAGGCTTGGAAGAAGAGGAGGAAGAATCTAACCAAATATTATGATTTTTCATGATGGCTTCTAATGATTTCATATTGTTCCAGCAATGTGTGTCAAAATTCTTGTCTTTTCCACAAAGGAACAAGACCTAAGTGACTTCTTCTCCTTTGACCTGGTGTCATGCTAAGAGTTTGGATTAGGATGAGTAATTATGGGTGGTTTGGCAGTCATTCGTGGGTTGTTTGTATCCTCTGAATGGATTCTTGAAGGGTTTGGATCCCTTGTGATTATGAGAAAATATTTTTTTCTACTTAGTACCTATCTCAATTGCGCCCATATGAAAGAGCTTGTCTTTCTCACGTGTCAACTAATCACAAAACAGGTCAAAAGGAGGCATTTTATAATTGGATCCTAATGCATCTCTAGTTGAATTAAAAGTAGAGACAAAATATCAAAAGGAGATTTATTTTATAAAGTATATCCATTATTGATTTATCATCATCCTCAATGATCCCCAATTTAAAAAATAAGTTGTAGTCATAAGAGCTTAACTTTTGTGATGTAGTCTTCAATTTGAGGAAATTCTCCTAGATCAAGAGAGATGAGCTTATTTTCCAACTAATGAGCTCGTATATAATTGATTTTCCATGAGATTTTTTCAAACTTCAATCATGATTCCTGAGCTGTGTTAATGGACTGAATGTGGAATTTGAGATATTCATAGATTTTCATGCCAATTAGACCTTTTGTTTCATCATTACGATTAAACCATTTTCTAGGTTTCTCAGCATTAATTGGTCCAAGATATATCCCAAGACTCATCCAATATAACCCTTTACCCCTAAGTAGATCCTCCATGTAGGATTTCTAGGAGTAATATTTTGTACTAGTTAATTGAACTTCATGAGTATTCATTTTGCCAAAATAAAAAAAATAATAAACAATGAGCTAAAATAACATATACCATAGCATAGATCTCAAAAAAATATCCAAATTAAAAAAATATATATGGGAATAAAAAAGGAGTCAATAAGAAGAAACTATGGCCATTAAAAGATGGAAAAACGAGGATGATCCCTACTCATCTATCAAAAAACCATTTTTTATTATATCATATTAAAAAAAATATTGAAATCACCTATACCACTATAAATATCACTAAAAAAATATGCAACCTTAAAAAAATGGCACTCAAATACAAGTCCATAAGCTTGAGATATCTCAATTTAAAATTTGCCTCCAAAATCTAGAAGTGAATTCCCCAGAGATTAAAGTGTGACGTGGCACAATATTATTGGCCCATTGAATGAGCATATGACTACAAATAAGTGGTTATTGACTGTACCTATTGACTTTACATCTGAATCGGGGTGGTAGTCATTGGTGGTGACACATGTCACTATGATGACATGTCAAGGGCCCATTTGAATGACGTCTCAACCATGTGTTAGACCCATATAGTGATGTGGAAATCCATGTAAACATCTGGAAATAATCTCATTGTTGGATGGAAAGGGGAGCACTAGCGGTTGGGGAGGTAGAAAAGGGCCACCGGAGGTATAAAAAATTGGTGGGTGGGTTTGAAAAAACTGGATACAAAAGGAATGGTGGATGAGTGAAAACTAGAGACAACTGGAAAATGCAATGACCATCAGAATTTTTTTTAATTTTAATAGAATTTAAAAAAATATAAAAGAAAAAAAAAAAATTCAAAGAAAATTAGACTGACAAAGCACTCCAAAGAGACAATTTCCAAATCTCGAGCATACAAAGACTAACTTTTTGAGCATACAAAGACCAACTTCAGTGAAACAAAAGGAATTCTTGGTTAATTTGGTCACTTCATATGCAACAATGCTATCAAATTCTCCAAAAATGATCCAAAATATGTAAATTTGAGAAGTTTCCACATGGTCGATTTGGGGAAGGACCAATAATCATGCTTGATCAAGAATCATTTTTTTCTCTAGACTGTCCAGATACCATGTGATAAAATGCACATGGTCACAAGATCTTAGCAAAACAACAAACTCACAAATGGACATATGATATATGTGGTAAAAACCTTAAGGTAAAATATCCATAGAGAAAATCAGCAACGCTCAATTATTTCTCTCAATTTTACTTTTTTTTTACAATAAAAACCCATGTCCTTTATTTATAGAGTAGATGTTTGCATGCAAACTATTTCTAGTTCACTAAGGCAATAAGTAAAAAATTATCCAACTTAAGATTACTTAAACTTAGGATTTATACATGTGATGAATAATCACAGTTCATTTATATTAATTTATTTATATGTACACAATTAATTAAATCTTAATTAATATTGTGCACATAATTATTCACTGACATTTTCCCCTTTAATCAATTGGTCCTTATCTATTCCTATAAAAGTCTTCTTATCCTCCTCTGCCACCTCTGTAGTTTATTTCTCTTGACCTTTTTCTTCTTAATGCCCCTGATTTTTGCCAATTCCAACTATGGTCCACTTTTCCTTTATGTTTCTCCCTGAGTTGGATTATACTATGTAGTTCCTTTTATGGTTGACTTTTGTTTTAGTACTGTCACTTGTGTTTTTATATTCTTCTTTTTATTAGAATTGGTAGTTTCTCCATTTAACTTGGTAATTTAATATTTTTACTTCATTACTATCTCACTTAAGTATTTTTCTAAGGTTATCTTGTTCTTTACATCTTTAATGAGAAATTGCTTCAACTTCTCTATGGCTTCTTCAAAATCTTTTGTGATGCTCAACTCATGCATATTTTTTATTTTCCTTGGTATTTCCCTTGTCATTTTTCCAACTCCTCTCTATGGATTCTTTAATGGATGATGAATATCATTTTTCTAATGAAGGATTTTCTTCTACAAACTAGGGTTCTCAAAGTTTACCTCTTCTAACTCAGCTATGATTATCTCCAAATATTCCTCTGTTGACTCATTATCTACATGTGTAGTTGATGTTTTGTCTTTATTTCTTGTACTTATATGGGCTTCTTCTCAATTGAATAGGGTGTGGGTACCTTTGTTGTGGATAATGGTATAGTATATAGGGTAGATTCATTCTCTTCCATTATTTCCTCATCTTTCAATGGTGTGATGATCTCCTGGTTAATGACTTTTACTAATATAGGTACTAAGAATAGGATCTTTGACTTCCTTGATAGCTCTGGAAAAGTTTGGTCAACTTTCAAGTAATAATATAAATCTTTAGGTTATCCCCCTACTCTTTGTTTATACCAAATCTTTGTAGAATATATTCACAATTTTATGTGTGTTAAGGGCCAAAGATATTTCCACTCACTGTTGGAATATCCATCTATTGTATTCTTCATTAATAATCTTGAGTTTCTCATTGAACATGTGATGAGAAGAGTATTTAACCATGGTTCATTTTCATACTAATTCATAAAAATGTGGGTTCCACATGATCAATGTGTTTTTCATGGTAAATTCAACTTCTCCTATAGGGAAATTTTCTCCATGGAAATGTAGATGAGCAAGGCAGAGTATCTGATACCCTTATTGTTTTCACGGCATTCCTGACAAGTCTTTATTAAATTATTGCCTAAGTTTTCAACCTAATTGTACATAATTCCATCTTCATCTATACATTTAATTGTTGCCAACATTCTCAACACTATGTTGGATGACCTACCTAATATAGTCATGTAGAGGGAAACAATTATACATTCCCACATGACTAGCCCTTTGGAAGTATTATCATTGTTACTCCTTTGAATGTATATATTCATTTCTTATTATTTGTTGATTTTAGAATGCCATGGCCCTTGTTTGGTAGGCCTATAATCCTCTTTATGGGTTTTACATTTATTTTTACAGGCTCATCCAACCAAATATTACATGCATGGTATGGACTGATGATAAAATTTGTTACTTCCTCCTTTAAAACCAAAAATCCCGAAACTTGGGTTGCTCCCAAATAACTTATAATATTTTCTTTATCTAGTTGGGTTGTTTCCTTCTTCCACCAACCAACCTCATGTTCCCATTCTTGGTAGTTTATCCAATGTGTATTATAGTCCAATTCCTCCATTTTTTTATCCATCATCCTTTGTAATATGTTCTACAATATTTTTGACTTCTTTTATCAAATTATTATTCATTATTGGTTCTACATGCCTTGACTTATTAGCCTCTAGTGGGATAGATATTAAACCTCTCATAATCATTTCCATCTCTTTTGAATTCTCAACTTCTTCACTTGTTTTCCTCATGCACTTCACACCCTAAACTTTCTCCTTTGTCTTTTATTCAACTAGATCTCCAAATTTTTCTCCAAGTTTCAATATATTCACCCTCCATTGCTTTATAGTAAACCTCATGCCTCATTAAACAAATCCTTGGTGTCTGTGAAACCTTCATTTCATCAATGCGGGTGGCCATTATTGACCATCAACTCACCTTTTTCCTTTTGATTTTATTTTCACATGCTTCTGGTTGTAGCATCCTTTCCAACCAAGATGATATATATCATCCTTCTTTCTTATGTCATATTCAATCATCGTTTTTCAAACATCTTTTGCATTTTC
This sequence comes from Picea engelmannii, assembly GCA_009831015.1. Taxonomy (NCBI): domain Eukaryota; kingdom Viridiplantae; phylum Streptophyta; class Pinopsida; order Pinales; family Pinaceae; genus Picea; species Picea engelmannii. The sequence continues at coordinate 248,638 of ML790220.1, forward strand.
ATCGATCTATCATGTCATTTCCCTAAGTCTTTAGCATCCTCTTTATCGAGTGTGATTCTATTTAAAAATTCTTGCTCTTATTGTGGTATTATTATATGTCAAACTTCATTATCTCCCTCAATTTTTCTCATACTAGAGGATGGTTGAATACTCTATTCACTCACTCTATTATTTGTCTACCTAGTGAACTTCTCCATTTCTCCATTTCTACATTGACTTCATCCTTTCTATTTTAAATTACATATGTGAAATTCTTCTCTTTGATGCTTTTCACAATCGATTATCATTGTTTTTTATTTATTCTTTCTCTTTGTTTTGTTGTTCTATTTTATTATTATAGTGGCTAGGGTTTGGGATTAAGTAATTTCTCTCTCACAAAATAGTTACCAACCCTTTTTCCCTAACCAACTAGATTTGTTTTTGGTATTTTGCTTTTTTTAATCTTGGTGGATCAAAGGTGGTACCGTTTGAGTCGAGCACCATTGACTATTTTTTTGTGTAACTTTCTTTGGAGTGTTTTTGGCCAAACAATTCCATTGACTCTAATGTCTTCTATGATGTAAGGGCCAAGCCAAGTTGTTTCAATTTTTATGGGCTTTCCCTTAACTTTGTTTTGTTATAGGAGCACAAGGTTTCCATTATTGAATTTTTTTCTTCTAAGGTGTCTCTCACGCTAGGATTTGTGTTGCTACTTCCCTACTTGTTGATTATGTAAGGCTGTAATTCTATCTTATTCTAGCTTATTTGTCTAGCATAGTCTATCTTCTTTTCTCTAGCTAGGTGAATTTTACTACCTTTTCCACTCTTTATATATCTAATACAAAATTTAGGGGTATTGTTTCCTCTTGTTCATATACTATCTTGATTTGGGTCTACTCAATCAATATTTTATATGAAATCTTATATGCCCAAAAAACAACATGAACTTTATCATCCAAGTCTTATATTTTCACATTACACATCTTTGGTTATTCATTTAGTTAAACTTTATTAAAGGCTTCAACTGCCCCATTGACTTGGGGGTGATAGGGTGAAATTTTTCTATGGTCTATCAAAATTCTTTCATCAAAACATATATAGTACTATTTATAAAATGTGTCCCTAATCACTTATAAGAGTAAGTGGGCATCCAAATCTAGTGATGGTGTTCTCACAGATAAACTTAGTTTCTACTTATTTGGTATAGTTGTCGACTGGATCTGTTTCTACCCATTTAGTAAGGTATTCAACTTCTATGATGATGTACCTGGATTCATTTCTCTTTTACTACTACATTTGGGGTAAAAAACAACATTTATTATGATGTCAATTTTGACAAAAATTGCATGTCTTATTTTTGGCCTTGGAATCGACTATAAATCCCACAAAAAATCCATGTACGTCAATATATCAATTCTTATGAACCTCATATAATCATGATGGGATTGATTATATGTCTTTTTCACTACATATATGTTATTTCTCTATGTATTTTACATTCTCATTCATCTTTTATTGCTTTTAATTTTTTAAATCTTGTATTAGTTTCATGTTTTTTTACTTCATTGTTTGTATAGATGTTACCTTAGATGGATTTTGTTTGTGTTTTATATCTATATTTAATATAATTTTAGTATTTTTATTTTATTTTATCACTTGTATAGTAATTTCTAATTCATAACACCAATATAATTTTCACTTAATGTAGAATTTATCACTAGCATAAGGCTCATATTAAAATATATTTCACATATATTAAAGAGACTGAGTACCCATAAGGTGGAATAACTCTACTAACTTGCCTTAAAATTGAATCTCCTTATAAGTAGTTAGTTTTAGGGATTAAAGCAATCATGGATTTCCATCTTCCTTTTTCTCTTGACCAACCCTACAAAAGTGTTTTGCATGTTGGGTACTTGAATTATTGTTTTAAGAATTATTAGATAGTGGACAAGATCTTACATGAATAGTTGATTACTTATATGATTCTCATTTATGTAGCGTAGAGTATGCCCAAAGAGAGATAGTAGAAATTGTACAATTCTAGCAAGAAGGTAAGGCACCAACAAAAATGAGAGAAAAGAGAAAGAAAGTGCTAACCATAGAAGCTATGCCATATACTCTAATTGATGTGAGTCTATATAAGATTGTCCCTAATGATGTGTTAAGGA
>ML790220.1:268418-283374 GCA_009831015.1 Picea engelmannii
TGGATAATAAAGGGTTTGGAAAAATTATGCCTTAAAAACAAAAAGAGAAAAGAGATGTGGCTAGCCCTCAATAAAGGTGCCCATAAATGAGACAATATGAGCCCTTGTATGTCATGAAAACCCATACCTAAAATTCTAACCCCGTCCACCTCACATCCACTACATGGCCTAGAGAGGTTTCTTCTTGGGAACTTTCCCTACTTGAGGAATTGGTTTACCCAATAGGGCACTATGACACCCCTCCCATATCTAAATTTGGAAAATTGTATAAGGTCTTTGAACATTTCTTTATTTTGAAAATGGAGGATTTGATGCACATACTTGGGTGGTTCTTTTATTATATATGGATTACATGGCATGATATTATGACTTGTGGACCCTTGGAGGACATGCTTGGTTGTCTTTGCAGGTCCTTGACAAGTGAAAGTTTGATCGTGAAGGCACAAGGTCACTTGGACCTTCATTTGGGGCATGAATCCCATAGGTTGGATGATGCAACCCCTCTCTTTCAAACATCCTATAAGAGGGAAATTTCCTTTGGAGGAAATTTATGAACCCATGGAGGTGACTCGCTATCCCTGTTAGTCCCAACATTTGCCTTTAGATGCCACTTTCTACTCTTCTAGGGCATGACGTCACACTTGGAGGGCTAGGGCTTGGTGGTATTAGTGTTGGATCATGTTGTCATTGATGCCAATGGTTTGATTATTTGGGAGATTGTTGGATCATATGTCATTGATGTAAATGGTTTGGTTTGATTGATGTCAAGTAATTGATTGATATGATGCCCTTGATGAGAATGATATATGTCCAAGTGCAAACCAATTGATAAAGATGGATCATTGATATGATGCATTGATGAATATAGATCAATGAAGTTTTTGGTGAAACTATCCTAGATGGATAGTTCTTGTCATGCCATTTCTGGTGGTATGTGGAATGTCACATAACTCCTCACGGTTTGAGAGTTATGGCCTTATGAAGTTGGAGGACCCCCTTATGATGGCTTGAAGCCCCAAAAAATCAAAGAAGTAAAAGTGCTTGAAAAGAAGAAATGATTATTTAAATGATAAAGTAAAATGACAAAATCAAGAAGATCTCTTGAGCATGATTGAATATTTATTCTGAGGAAGAGAGTGAGAGGAGGATCTCATGGACGCATCAAAGTTTCAGCAATGTCATAGATCTTGATGGAAAAAGTCTCGGATTCATAGAAAACCCTATTTTCTTATGCCCCCGCGGGCTGTCTGTGTATAGGGTGCGTGTACACGTGGGATGGTTGTGTATAGGGTGAGTGTACATGTGGGTTGACTGTGTACAGGGAGCGTGGACTGAATAGAATCATGGAGATTTGTGTTTGAGTTGTTGCCAAGCTCTTGGATGATGAGGCAGGTTCCAGATCTGCATTCTATGGCCATAGATCTATCACTAAGACACTAGTATGGTTACATTATTGTCTTGATAGATGTTATTGTTTGATATGTTGTGAATGCTTAGGGCATTCTTGGTATGGCTTATATGATGTGACTCAGTTTGGTTGATTTGGTTGATGAAGTGAGCAACATTCTTGTGATTCAATAGTGGCATGATTGCTATGGTATACTAGTTATTTATACATGATTGAGATAGCATTCATATTGATTTATTGTGGAGCATGAGCAAGCTATTGGAGAGCTTGGATGTGTTGTGATTGGCTGTGGGTCAGTTTGGACAGTGGAAGACAGAAGAGAAAGTGATTGTAGGTTGCAGAGGATCTGAGCATGTGAAGCAAAGAAAAACCCTTGTTTCTCATAAGCATACACTTGTTACATTATACACTGGCCGCATTCACATGCGGGTTGTAGTGAGCCAGGGCGCGTGCACATGCGGGCTGCACTACTGACAGGTCACGTACCTGTTGATAGATTGATATCTGTTGAGGATTTTTGCCTCATCTCAGTTGGTGCTGAGAATGTAAGTTGAGTCTTGCATATAGAGCTTGTCCTCTTGTAGAGTTGTACTCTATTCAGTTGTTGTTGATAAACCCCAAAGATTGTAGTCCGTGAAAAAAAGAAAATTGTACATACATCTTGTGTTCTTTGTGTTCATTGTGATGATGACTTGTTGATGATATATTGCGGATATGTGCCTACATCTAACTAGTTATAAATGGCAGCAATGGGTAATGAATAAATGTTGAATGCTAATTGATGAGTTATAGTGAAAGAGGGAAGTTTTGGGAAAAAGAGCCCCACGCTCATTCACCCCCCCTCTAAGTGTGGTAGGTGTGTCCAACAATTAGATTATTTGATGATGAATTGGCATGTTTAGATGCAGGAAGATCCTTTCACTTGCATATATGGACTTTGGAGGCCCAAGGTATCCTTCAAGAAGCTCGATGACTTGATCATTATGTCAAAACATCACCCCTAAAGGGCATGACGTCATCATTTATGGATTTCTTCTTTTGTAAAATTGAATTATAACTTGTAAAGGGACAAATTAAGGAGGTCAGCCTCCCTAATTTGTGTTTTACCCTCAGTATGTGAAAAAATATGGTTTACAAGTTCTTGTATAAATAAAGACCTTGTCACTTTCATTTTAGACATATCACACTTGAGAGTTACATACTCTCTTGGATGAAATTTTCTCCCCCCTAATTGGGAAATTCACACTTTCTCTCTCTTATGCAATTTTGGATGCTAGTACTTGTCTCTTGGTGGAAACGTGGTGCGCTATCTCTCTTGGATGTGTATTCTTGCTTTGTGGTGAAATATTATTGGTAGAAAAGGGTTTATCTTGCTATCTCTTGAAATTGATAAGGAATTTTCTGCATATTGTTCTTATTTCTTCTTGTTTCATGGTTATTATTGTCTGAACCCTTGGAGGAGTATAAAGGAATACATCCTCCACTAAGATTTATCACATTTGTATTGGATAAGCCACTTTGCAAAGGTTGCTAGGAGGCGTAAAAAGGCTTACACCCTCTTATATTTACCTTGCTAGTTTGGTTTTCACTAGGGAGTAAAAATGCTTACACACCTAGGGAGGTAACAAAACTATCTCTTATAAAAAGAGACCTCATAACCCAATTAATAAGGAACCAATCTAATTTTCATTGGAGATCTAAAATCATTGCATTGATATACGTGAAAATAGAGATTTTCCAATTGTCTAAGATGCAAGTTGTTATTTAGCCAAGTGATTCTCTTGTTGTTATAAATTAATTGATACAAACCATTAGGGTTGTTGAAAACTTACTCTTTCATCGTCTTTTATCACTCTTTCTACCACTGAAAATTGCAAGTAATTAGTGCTAATTATTCTCCTTGTCAAGGGATTTCATTTGAGTATCTTGCTTGTGAATTTCAGTAGCTATAACTTGTTTCTGTAAAAAAAGGTTTGCTACAGCCATAAGGCTGCCCTAATATATTGTGGTTAACATCTTTTTTCAGCCCTATTTTTCCATCAAAACTTGTGTTTAAGTATTGGGATATTATCTACATGTTTAGGGCTTGATAACCCAATAATTATTTGATGTTTTGGATGGTTAATTTTGCAGCTAGTAATATATTTACTTTCTATCTATATATTTCAATATTGTTGCAATTTGGGATAGAAAGGATTATTTCTTGATTCCATTTTATATAAGGCTTGGTTTATGATCATGTGTCTTGTTCTAGGTAGGGTTAATATTGTATTATAGGTACAAAACACTTGGAGACCATATCCTCCTTTACAAGACTCCTTTCCAAGCCATTATTCATATCCAAACTTGAACTATAGGGGTTTCACTCATCATCACATCACTTTTCATATCAACCCCTCTAGGTTCATCGAGATTCCCCCCTTGTGGTGATTTCATCATCACTAAAGCGAGGGGAGTGTCTATCTAAGGTGATAATGGGTAGATACTCCCATAGTTGTCACACTTTCGTGGATTGGGTTGGGATTTTCCCAATATATAGATTGTGTGATAACATTTTGGCGCCAATGTTGTGGAGGATTTTGAATCCTCTTTCAATCTTTAACAACACTTTGGCAAGATTTGATCCCAAATCCTTTAACCGCAACTTTCTTGGCAACTCCACTTGAGGGAAGTTCCCTTCCCATTCTTGATGAGCCTTTCACAAAGCTCATCTGGTGACTCCAATGACAAATCATAGAGATATGTGATGAATATCTACTGGAAGAATGGGATGACATCCCAAAGTTTGATGGTAACCTAAATTCGGTTGTTACACATGTTGTCAATTTTGTTGAGTACAATAGTTGGTATGAGATAACCTAGATTGATGTTCAGACACAATTTTTCTTGCTATATTTGGATAAGAAGCAGATAAATTTGATCAAGCATGCATGCATCCCAAAGGGCCCAGCCTCTACAACAATCCTCATCCAATAATTTATCAAGCATTGTGGATCAAAATCCTAGTGACTTGAAGATATCATTCAGGATCTTGAGGATGCATTTCAGGAAAGAAGGTTCTCTTTAGGTCCGATCGAGGACTTGAAGGTGGCTTCTTTTGAATATCTTGAAAAAAATGAAGTCTTTCTACATTACCTTCTTCATGGAGTGGTTAGTTGCAAGAAGACAATCAAGAATCTAGAAGTCAAAGAACAGACCCATGAAGAGCAGAAGAAGTCCAAGGAAGTGATGGATCTTGAAAAATCACCATCCACTAGAGGGGAAGCCTGTAGTGACGAGAAGAATAAGATTTCCTTCTCTAATCCTTTCAGGAAAAATCAGTTGAAGTACTATGAATTAAGGATTAATCCCCTTGTAATGGAGAGGCATTGGAGGAGCATGTCCATCAAGAAAGTTTCCAATAAGAAAAATAATATTTCCAACGAAGTGCAACATGTTGAGAACAAGGATGAGACATGCGTATCTATTCTTCTGATTGATCAAGGTGAAGTTATATGGTCTTTACCTCATCCCACACATGAATATAAAGAATACTTTCCTGAAGTACATCATCCAGTTGAAGCCGCCCCAACCTTTTTTCTTCCCACACACGAAAACAAAGAGGTGGTCAATTTCAGTCATACAGATGGTTTTATGAAGGAACCCTTGGATGTGGTTGATGAGAACATAAACACCTTTATATGTATTGGGAGGCATATATGGGAAATGGTTTGTTTCATTTTTTATGGAGATCCCATCTGCAACATCGAGGGCACATTTCAAATAAAGAATGCATAAATGTTTCTTTCAAAATATTGTTTTTCACAAGTGGGTGATACATATATTTGCAACCCGATGATGATATGGTCACAAATTTATTCTATCCATTTGAGGATGACTTGTCGCAATATACTCATAATTACTTTCAATCATCCTTTAAGAGTTGTGATGCATATCCATTTGGGGATTCGGTTTTGTTCTATGAAGAATTCAAACCACCTTCATGCTCAGATTTTGATGGACACCAGGTCGTGGCCCACCCAGAGTACTCAAAGGCTCACCCTACCAAATGGATGTTTTTTCATATTGGGATTTTGGGCAGGGATTTGTAGATAAATAAGAAACATATTTTAAGTGTGGGAAAATATTTTTGTGTTGGACATGAGGCCATCCCTTACCTCATTTCCTCTTCTCTAGGAAATCATCAGATTTTCTTGGGATCTCTTAGCTCCTCTCATCCTTAATGGAGCAGTGATGTTTCAAGTGAAGATGAATACAAGTTGTCATGTATACATGGTAGCCCTCTTCAAAGATGGATTGATCAGGCTTGTGACTATTCTTTCCAGTGGAATTTCCTCCCTCCAACCCATCTCCATGAGCTTCATTTCATGATTGATTATATGTTTATTTTTGCTCATGATTATTATGTATTTCACTTATCTTTGTTGCATCACATAATTAAGAACATGGGGAGATACCTTGATGAAATGGTGAGAAGTTGGTTGCATTGGTTTTACAACTTAGCTTTCCCATGCATTTGCATTTGCTTTCTCATGGTAGTTAGTTGCATTTACTTGTAGTAGCATGTCATATCTTTTTTTTTCATTTTTGGACTTTAATTATTTCATAATTGCTTTCATCATATTACATGATTAGTTTAGAAATTTTTGAAAAAACAAAAAAAAAATATTTTAAAGATTAGTTGCAATTTTGATTTTTTTATTATATGGACAAGGGGTGAGTGAAACACCCTAGATATCCATATTTTTTTTGTTTCGGTGTGTGTAGGAAAAGGTCTTACCAGGATATGTTTAGGTTCTCATGCACTCTATGGTGAGTACATGTCCCCAAGTAGGAGCCAGACGTTATGCCCTATTTCTAGGGATAACTAAGGATATCATGTCTCGCAACCCTCGGGTTGTAGACATGGATTACCGAGAGGCACCCCAGCACATAGATCCCTTCATTCACTACACATCACCATTTGATTGATGGTAGCAACATCCACCACACCTAGCTTATATCATAGAGGACAACAGGTCTTTCTCCATGAGGTAACAAGTCTGGTATTGTGGTAAGTTTCATTCTAATAATTCAAGCATTGGAACATGTTTCAAAGAATACTTTCTTGATTTTGAAAAAAAATTCTTGGAAAACATTATTTTTTCCCTATTTCACCTTGGTGAATGTCATGGTTTCCTAGTAAGTGGCCACCCTTAGGGAAATGGTTTTTACCAGGGCATCTCCTTGAAGGGTCATTGTATCATTCATGCTCATACTTTCCACCTTCCATCACTTCTTCTTTTTTGTCTCCCAACCTTTTAGATTTTATGGCTTATTGACCCAAGAAGGGCATGTACCTCATTTCATTGGAAGAAGGATCCATTAGTCTCGGAGGTGTCCTAGAAAGAAAATCATGTCATAAAGGCTCACCCTAGGATCCTGAGAGCAATGAAATGCTTCTCAAAAAATAAAAGTAAGGGACCCATAAAATAAATAACTAATCAATTGCTTAAAATTTCCAAGGTAGAGCGTTTGTGGGCTATGCATTTCCTTTTTAGTGCCCCTTATTGACTTCAACTTGGAAAGGAATGCAAACCAAGGTAGAGAATATGTGGGATATACATTTCCTTTTTAGTGCCCCTTATTGTCTTCAACTTGGTGACACATGCAAATTAGATGGCTAATAAAGGGTTTGGAAAAATTATTCCTTAAAAACAAAAAGAGAAAACGGATGTGGCTATCACTCAAAAAAGGTGCCCATAAATGAGACAATACGGTCCCTTGTATGTCATGAAACCCCATGCCTAAAAGTCTAAACCCATCCACCTCACATCCTCTAAATGGCATAGAGAGGTTTCTCATTTGGAACTTCCCCTACTTGAGGAATCGATTTACCCAATAGGGCACTATGACACCCCTCCCATATCTAAATTTGGAAAATTGTATAAGGTCTTTGAGCATTTGTTTATTTTGAAAAAGGGGGATTTGATGCACATTCTTGGGTGTCTCTTTCATTAGATATGACTTACTTGGAATGATATTGTGACTTGTGGACCCTTGGAGGGCATACTTCTTTGTATTTGCAGGCCCTTGATAGATGAAAGTTTGATGATGAAGACACAAGGTCACTTGGACCTTCATTTGGGGCATGAATCCCATAGGTTGGGTGATGCACTCCCTCTCTTTCGAAAATCATGGAAGAGGAACGGTGCCTTTGGAGGGACTTGATTATCCCATGGAGGTGACTCGCTATCCCTCTTAGCCCCAACGTTTTCCTTTTGAGGCCACTTTCTACTCTTCTAGGGAATGACATCACACTTGGAGGGCTAGGGCTTGCTGGTGTTGGCTGATTTGATTATGACTTGGCACGTTTGGATGGAGGAAGACCTTTGCACTTGAAGATATGGCCTTTGGATTCCCAACGTCTCCTTCAAGAAGTTCAATGACTTTCTCATTATGCCAAAACATCACCCCTAAACGACATGATGTCATCATGTAAGGCTTTCTTCTTTTGTAAAATTGAATTATAACTTGTAAAGGGGAAAATTAAGGAGGTCAGCCTCCCTAATTTGTGTTTTACCCTAAGCATGTGGACAAATTTTATTTACAAGGTATTGTATAAATAAAGGCATTTCCAGTTTCATTTTAGACATATCACACTTGAGAGTTACATATTCTCTTAGCTCAAATTTTCTCCCTACTTGGGCAATTCACACTTTCTCTCTCTTATGCAATTTTGGATGCTAGTACTTGTCTTTTGGTGGAAAAATGGTACGTTATCTCTCTTGGATGCTTTGTCTTTCTTTGTAGTGAAATATTCTTGGTATAAAAGGGTTTATCTTTCTATCTCTTGAAATTGTTAAAAAAAAATTTGCATATCATTGTTATTTCTTTTTGTTTCATGGTTATTCTTGTCTAAACGCTTGCAAGAGTATAAAGGCATACACCCTCCTGATTATTCTCCTTGCCAAGGGACTTCATTTGAGTATCTTGCTTATGAATTTCAGTGGCTAGAACTTCTTGTTGTAGAAAAAAAATTGCAACAGCCACAAGGATGCCCTAATATGTTGTAGATAACATCTTCTTGCAGCCCTATTTTTCCATCAAAATTTGTGTTTAAGTATTGGGATATTATCTACATGTTTAGGGCTTGATTACCCAATATTTATTTGATGTTTTGGATGGTGAATTTTACAATGATTAATATATTTATTTTTCGATCTATATATTTTCATACTGCTGCAATTTTGGACAGCAAGGATTCTTTCTTGATTCCCTTTGATATAAGGCTTGGTTTATGATCATTTGTCTTCTTCCAAGGAGGGTTAATATTGTATTGTAGGTACAAAACACTTGGAAACTATCTCCTCCTTCACAAGACTCTTTTCTAAGAAATCATTCATTTCCAAACTTGACTTAGATGGGTTTCACTCATCATCACATCACTTTTCATCTCAATCCCTCTAGGGTAACCGGGATTCCCCCTTGTGGTGATTTCATCATCACTAAAGTGAGGGGAGTGTCTATATAAGGTGATAGTGGGTTTATACTACCATAGTTTTCACACTTCCATGGATTGGGTTGGTATTTTCCAAATCTATAGATTGTGTGACAACATTTTGGTGTCGTTGTCAAGGAGGATTTTCAATCCTCTTTCGATCTCTAACGAAACTTTGGCAAGATTTGATCCCAAATCCTTTACCCACATATTTATTGGTTACTCCACTCGAGGGAAGTTCCCTTCCCATTCTTTATGAGCCGTTCACAAATCCCATATGGCGACTCTACTGACAAATCATGGAGGTATATGATGAATACCAACTAGGAGAATAGGATGATATCCCAAATTTTGATGGTAACCCATGTTCAACTATTACACATGTTGTCAATTTTGTTGAGTACAATATTTGGTATGAGATAACCCATATTGATGTTCAGACACAATTATTCTTGCTATATTTAAATAAAAAACAAAGAAATTTGATCAAGCATGTTTGCATCCCAAAGGGCCTAGCCTCTACAACCATCTGATAATTTCTCAAGCATTCTAGACCAAAATCCCAACGAATTGAAGATATCATTCGGGACCTTGAGGATGCCTTTTGGGAAAGAAGGTTCTCTTTAGGTATGATTGAGGAATTGAAGGCGACTTAGTTCAAATATCTTGAAAAATGTGAAGTATTTCTTCCTTACCTTCCTCCTGGAGTAGTTGGTTGCAAAAAGAAAATCAATAAGACAAAAGTCAAAGAACAGGCCCATGAAGAGGAGAAGAACTCTAAGGAAGTGATGGATCTTGAAAAAGCATCATCCACTAGAGGGGAATCCTACAATGACGATAAGAATAAGAGTTCATTCTCTAGTCCTTTCAGGAACAATCAGGTGAAGTATTTCATGTTAAGGATTAATCCCCCTATAATGAAGAGGCGTTAGAGTAGCATGTCCATCAAGAAAGATACCGAGAAGAAAAGTTATATTTTTGAAAAAGTGAAACATGTTGAGAACCAGGATGAGACATTGGTATTTGTTCTCCCTCTTGATGAAGGTGAAGTTATCCAGTCTTTCCTTCCTCCCACACATGAATGTGAAGGAGACTTTCATGAAGTACATCATCCAATTGAAACTTCCCCATCCTTTGTTCTTCCCGCACATGAAAACAAAGAGGTGGTCAATTTCAGTCATACATATGGTCTTATGAAGGAATCCTTGGATTGATGAGCACATAAACACATTTACATGTATTTTAAGGCATAGATGGGAAATGGGTTGTTTCATTTTTTATGGAGATCCTATCTACGACATCAAGGGTACCTTTCATATAAAATATTCATAAATGTTTCTTTCAAAAGATTGATTTTCACAAGTGGGTGATCCATATATTTGGCAACCTGATGATGATATGGTTATAGATTTATTCCATCAATTTGAGGATGACTTGTCACAATATACTCACGTTGACTTTCAATCATCCTTTGAGAGTTGTGATGCATATCCTTTTGGAGATTCGATTTTGTTCTATGAAGAATTTTATCCACCCTCGTACTCAGATTCTGATGGACACCAAGTTGTGGCCCGCCAAGAGAATTCATAGGCTCACACTACCAAACAAAAGTATTTTCATCTTGGGGTTTGGGGAAGATATTTTTAGATAAATAAGCAACGTATTTTAATTGTGGGAAAAGATTTTTTCTCTGGACTTGAGGTTGTCCCTTACCTCATTTCCTCCTCTCTAGGAAATTGTCATATTTTTTGGGATCTCTTATCTCCTCTCATCCTTCAGGGAGTGATGATGTTTCAAGTGAAGATGAGGATGATTCGCGTCTATACATGGTATCCATCTTTAGAGATGGATTAATCAGTCTTGTGGCTATTCTTTTTAGCATAATTTCATTCCTCCCACCCATCTCCATGAGCTTCATTTCATGATCAAATATATGTTTATTTATGATCAAGATTATTATGTATTTCACATTTTTTTGTTATATCACATAATTAAGCACAGGGGGGAGATACCTTGATCAAATGGTGAGAAGGTGGTTTCACTGGTTGTATGAATTCACCTAACATTTTCAGAACTTCATTTTCAGGGCCTTAGGGCCCCAGGTAAGTAGGTAGGTCATTTGTTTTCCCCTTCATTTGCATTTGCTTTCTCATGGTAGTTAGCTGCATTTACTTATAGTAGCATGCCATATCTTCTTCTTTTTTTATCTACTTGCATTATTGTATAATTTATTTACATCATTTTCTTTCATCATATTACATGATTAGTTTATAAATTTTTGAAAAAAAAATAAAAAAATTCTTTCAAAGATTAGTTGCAATTTTGAATTTTTTATTATATTTACAAGTGGTGAGTGAGCCACCCTAGATATCCACAATTTTTTTCTTTCAGTGTCTGTAGACACTAATCTTACTAAGAGATGTTGAGGTTGGCATGCAATCTATGGTGAGTACATATCCCCAAGTAGGATCCATATATTATCCCCCATTTCTAAAGAAAGATAAGGAGATGATGTCTCGAGGCCCTCATGTTGCATACATGGAATACCGAGAGGTAGGAGCAGAGCCCTTCATCCCCGACCATCTATCTCGGGCTACGCTACTCCAAAGAAATCTTACGTTCTCTCTGTGGAACATACTGTAACATACACAACATCTATTCTGAGCTATGCCACATACAATTTTCTATCTACATGCGATTAAAAAATATCCACGCACAAAACTCTTGCGGAAGATTTATATATATAACGTGAATAGACAAATACGTTATGTAAATGCACAAATTCACATTGAAATAGTAGTAAACATATACATGTAGCATATACAGGGAATACCCATAAAAATAAACACAGTTATAATCGTACATATGATAACCCATAAAAATATGCACATAAATAACAATGCAACATGTAAATTTATCACACAGTTGACACTTATCTTGGTAAGAATGTCACCAACTTCATGCAGAACTTCCATGAACCTCCCATCCTTAGACCACACTGTTCATCACTCTCAACAGTGGGTCACCCCTGAGATGGGACTAAACTCCACCTAGGTAAGGGTTCCTAACCAGGTTAATGACTCATGGAAAACATGAAAGACTCCATCACAGGTGCCTACTCAAACTAACAGCCTACAGTCTCTCATTCCCCACATGCCTATCCCACCTAAGGAAGTGTGTCCCTTCTCTGCTCAACAAACCCTCAGCTGCCCCACTTCCCTTCCAAGGCTTCAGCAACAGGCCGGACATGAAGTGTTAGAGCCCTGTAGATGTAGTTCATCACCTTTAGGAAGTCAATTCCCAGCAATTCTCTCACCCAGAGAATTTCTCACGGGCCTGAAAACCCGCCTCTTCAATATCCCATGGGCCTGACAACCCGCTTCTTCAGTCCAGCTCCCACGCTCACCAACTAGATGAATAGATATGGCTATGGATACAAGTTTAGGTACAGTGACATGAAGTTATGGAGGTCAACTGACTACGTGAGTGAAATCTCATCGGATGGTTGCATGGATGAATGCATAATAGGAAGAATGATGGAAGAAGTGTGAAAATGAACTAAGTCCCCACAATATGTATGCATGTCCCCAAATTGACACTTGTCATGTTGGGAGCTACTTTGGCCCACTTGTCCCCAACTTTAGAACTTATGATAACATAATTATCCATACTTTATACTTTAAGAAATATTAATATAATATTCCTTTTTGGCTTAAGATCCCTAGATTAGCCCCTTGTCCTTAACTTTTGTCCCCCACCCTTTCCCCGACTAGTGGAGTTTAGTCCCCCATCTCTTTTATCATGGTTAGTCTGGGCGGAGCGATGTATTTATATTAATTATGATACATGTACAAAAATAGGCACATTGACCTTTAACATCTAGGCTCTCTGGCCTAAAAAAAAACATAAGCATCCTAGCTTATAATAACTGGCTCACCAGCCTATAAAACATAGCATATACACAAAGGTTCACTAGCCTCAATATCGCACGCACTTAAGATGTTGCGCGCGGTATCCTGGGATGTGCATCATTTTACTTTGCAGTACATGCACGCACTACACCATGGAAAATGCAAGCCAAAAATATATCAAACAACTCACCATCTTAAGTACATTATTACATTTACAGTTGGGGTTCTACCTGGGGATATTACAATCCCCTCCCCTTATTTATGCACTGTCCTCAGTGCATCATGTATACATATACAACAAAATTTTCAAAAATACTCAGTGCATTATGTACCATGTACCATTCAAATTATTTAAAACCTCCAAGCTTTAGCTATTGAAAGCTTGTTACCCATCTGGTTCTCTACTTTCTGGCACCAACTCTGGTACTTATACTGCAACTTGAATTCAATTTCTATATTCCATAGAGCTAGTTCAAGAAATAATTCAACTCATTGTTCCTTATTACATGCTTCAATTAAACTTCATTGAAGCAGCAACTGGTTGTAGATCCATGACGTTCCACCCAGCCTTGGATATCACTGTTGATAAACTCTCAGCATCATATCATCCCCAAGAATGGGATATGAATCCATCAGGACAATGGCTTCCCAAGATAACCATGGACCATAATCAATATCAACATAGTCTAGGCCAAGGTACCAAACCTCAGCAGCACTCCAACCAACAATCTCTCTTCCCCACATGCTTGTACAACCCAAGGTAGTATGCACCTTCACTGTCCAACAGTACATCGTCTATTCAACTTCCCTTCTATGGCTCCAGTACAGGCTGGACAGGAAGTCTCAGAGCACTGTGGCTCCAGGATTTCCAACTTTAATCATTATCATCTCACCTGCATCATGCACATGAAGTTATCATGAGAGAGCATCATAAAAATTCCATTTTAGAAATCAAATTAATTTCATAAGGAATTCGACTTTTCCCAAAATATGAAATTCTATTTCATAATTTTTCATTGTTATTGGAATAATAGAATGTGGTTTTCCTTATGGCTTTCAGCAAGCACCATGCTAAATACCATTTTTCCTGCAATGATTATATATTGCATACAACCAACAAATTGTCAGTATTTTCTGTACATCATAATTCAACATGTATAACACCTTATGCCATGATCTTAGAATTGTCTGCACCTAGCAATTCAATCACTATTACCAAATAGAATAAATCATCATTCTATTCATATGCATATTCATAATTAATAACATTAAGTTCATTTCTTCAATTTTCTGAACATAAATTTTCTGTAGTCACTATTCCTATGACCACCTCACTTGCAACTTTCTTGTTGCAATGTTTATCAATTCCTGAAATGTTCTCAACTTCATGAGTTAGCAACATTTCAACCATTAGTATATTTATTTCCATGTAAAAACATATATACATGCACTCACAAAATGCATTCAGCAAAATGCATTTAAGTATACAATTCCATCATGTATGAGTGCAACTCTGCCACTTACTAGGCATGAGTGCAACTCTCAATGCCTATTTATTCAATGCACCTTTGCATTGACTTTTAGAATGAGCTTTATCTAAGTCATGAATATCACCATCCATAAATTGAAATCTAGCCAATGTCTTGACACATCTCCACACACTTCCCATTGTCTTCACAATTACTTGGATGCCTCCCTTTTTTACCTGAACACTACACCAAGAATACAATTATGTAGTGTTTATTAGTGTTAGCAAAAAGGTTGCAGTCCAAGTTTTATTTAAAGTAGGAATCTCATTGGGTATTTGTGTGGCACATAACCTTTCTATAACCATACCTTGCCATATCCAACCCTCTCTTGGTCTCATACAGGACTATCTTTCTTAGCATCATTCCTATAACAAGTTCTTATCTTTTATTTTCTTTGGTTATTGTCTCATAACCAAATTAACATGACATGCTACTATGTCAGTGTGTGCATTCAAAAGCTAAAAGATTTGATAACTATAAAAGGACTCTAGCCTTTACCACACCTAGTGGTAACTTAATCCTGTCAATGCACTTAAACAATACCATACAACGTAGTATAAAATTCAATTTGGGGAAATTCTTACCTGGATTTCCCTTTGGCAATTATACAACATAATTTCCAAAAGAA
>ML790220.1:283672-293721 GCA_009831015.1 Picea engelmannii
CCAATTCTCTTAGCATGTTGTAAGGATGGACATATGCCTCCTTCCCTAGCTGCATAGAATTAATTAAAATCACTTAATACATATTTTAACTTACCAACATAGTTTCGAGTGGTACCTCCACCCCCTGGGAATGTCACTCATGGCTCCATGCCATTTGAGATGGATTCTTCTCAGGAACCATCTCTTTTTCATTCAAAACCATGCATAGAACCATTTTCTTCTTCATGGTTCTTTACTGACTCTCTACAGAGATTCATTTCACCTTTAAGTCTTTCTTGGCTTTGACATCTTCATGTTATTGTGGAAATATCTTCAATACTTTTGGAATGCATCAATAATATCTACTACTATTCTTGCTTTCCCTCTTGGAGTGTTTTCATGCATTCCCATTTGCTTGATATCCACCCCATGAATTGTTCTTCCATTATTCTAGGATGTTCATGGACTTGAAACTACATATTATGTTGATATTAATTTTCAGCATCCAACTATTATTCGAATCCTTCTGATCCAACTCCTACATGACCCAATTATATTTCCAGTCATGTTTTCTGAGTAACCTTGGACAATTAACATCCACTTTCTTCTTGAGGTAATTGATTTATCCCTTCCTTAGCTGATCATATCAGCCCTTGGATTTGCTTGATGGGTATTACTTTCCCTTGTCTTGACCAATCTGATTTCAACCTGCCTTGCACAATCCACTTCTATCATGCCATATTGATTCCCTTCATACCATGTTTCCACTGCACACTTTGATAACCATAAGGGGAGCATTAATTTGTAATTGCATAGCAAGTCCCTAGATATGATGCACTCTTTATCCATATATGCATTAAGCCTCTTTATTTATCTGATTACTATCACTCTGATAGTCAATTCCTTTTATAATAGATCTGACTCCAATGTATTGCTTAATATTTTTATTGGTTTCTTTAACAGTGAATGTACTTACACTAATTCATTCACTTCTTGACCTATTCCTTTGCTCAGATTCCATTGAATACTTGACTAACATGAGAGGACTTCCTGTAGTGGCTTCCAAAGAATTTATGGCTATGCCAAGATTCATACCTTAACCTTTTGTAGTATTGGCCTTTGATCATATTTTGAATATTTTTTCATAGCACTCTTTCCCTGAGTACCTCTGCTTAATTTTAACTAAACTTTGTCAGGTTAACTGACTCAACAATTTTATGAAAATATGAACCATTCTGGTTCAATAATACATATCAGAATTCTTTCTTCTGATTTCCTGGAAATTTGAATTCCTTGATCAATCTTTTGGCTATATATTTATATTCCATTGTTCAATACCTTTCCAATGCCTTCTCCCATGCTCAATTCTGAGTCTTGAGCAGAAAGTTATGGCTAATTGAAAATTGCCCAATAACCTTTTTTGTTCATTCTTCAACTTGCGCAACTCTGCATTGTAATATGCATTTTTGCACCTATTCCTCTGGAATTTTCATGGGAGCTCAATTTTGTTTCTTAATATACATATTGTGGACACTCTATCCAATTTTCACCTCATTCTGGGTTCTGGGCTGCTAGTTATAGCCCGCTGAAGTTCTAGGCCAAAATACCATATTATAACTGATATGCTACAGGTACCTTATTTTCCATATTAAGCACTTTTAACATGCCTAGAAATTTAATTCAGCTCTTGTAATGTATTCTATGGTTAAATATCTTTCCATTGACTGCTCCTGCGCCTCAATCTAATTCCGAAGCAGAAAGTTATGGCTCTTTGAAGTTAGTGGGGTCTCAAAATTTACCCTTCACTGTTTGTGCTATAACTTTCTCATAAAAGCTTTGTTTGACGAATAGTTTACACCATTAGAAAGATCTATCTCAAATATTTCATTTGAGCTGCAGAGAAAAAGTGTACCTTTCATACACCTCATTCTCGTGTTTTTTGAGTTGCTAAAAATGCTCTTAGGGCCCTCAAAAACGCGCTGAAAAAAGATGACATTCAAATGATATAAAACGTCGCAAAAATTCATTGATTTTTTGTTGTTGTTCACATTCCAAAGGACTTCACACACACAAATATCAACCTGTGAACCCAAATTCACCACGCACAACAACAACACAAGGTAAATCGTTCTTCACAAACTTTAAAATCATTGTTTATCACTTCTCTATTGCGCCAATAACTGCGCACTACTTTTGTGTCGCGTGCCAATATCTACCGAGCGCAATTTTGGTTCTTGCACTTTTAACTGTTGCGTGTAGTTTTTGTATCGCATGTTGATATTCCACGTGAATTTCACTCTACACGTTGCACCATGCTAGAGTTTAGTACACCCCAACCATGCACCAGTACTTTGCACGCATCATACTGACTGTCGTGTGATAACATATACCCACATTGCACGTGCACCAACCAAAATCCTCTGCGCTTTGCCAATACTGCATACAACCCACGCGCCATTATTATGTGTGTGTATATTGTGCACACCTTTTTATGTGTGTGCACACTGTATGGCACCAAAATTTACCACGCGCACCCGCACACCATCATTTTTCCATGTGGTGCCAAAATTTAGTGCGCGCACTCGCACAGTAACATTTTTCTTCACGACGCCAAAATTTTAGCGTACACAGCCGCACACTAAAAAACTTTTGCGTGGCACCAAAATTTTAGCATGCACACCTGCACACTAAAATTTTTCCGCGTAGTGTTGACTTTTACCTACACAAGATTTTCACTGCGCATCATGAATTTTTAGTGCGCCCACCTGCGCACATTCATTTTTATGCGCATCAATTCCTCATGAATTCCGCTGCAGAAATTGGGGATTTTTCTTAACTTTTTCCCCAATTTACCATAGACATTCTGCAACTATGAAATTCGTTCAATTTCACCCTGATAACACCAGTTCAACTTATGCAACAACAAATCGTTGTAAGTTGACCTTTCTGGAACGAATTCACCCAAAATCAATTCACAAATTGGGAATTTTATGTATTAATTTCTCTCCAACTGTCATGGTTTCACTGTAACTTCAAATTCGACCGATTCTAGGTCCGAATTTTCTAGAATATATATTAAATCAATAATATCTCATCACTTGGCCAAATTTCTCCATGAATTTACCAACCGAAATTGGGGATTTTTTCCCAATTTCTGTACCGTATTGTAGCTGGATGCTCTGCAACTCGATATTTGGCCACTTCGAAATAAATCCTCTATGAAATTTCACTTCCACTCAACTTGTTCGGCCCATCCAGGCTCAGTGTTGAAAATTGAATCTTTGATACTATTTTGTAACATCCCCAGCCACCAACAGACCGGGCCATGCCACTACTTAGACGCTTTACTTAGCTCTAAAATCGTTTGTAATGTCCCTGACCATCCATGCCGGGCCATGCTATGCTAGAGAACTCTTACATTCTCTCTGCGGGACATACTATAACATACCCAGCTTCTATTACGAGCTATGCCACATACAATTTTCTATCTACATGCAATTAAAACATATCCACGCACATAACTCTTGCGAAATCTTTATATATATAACTTGAACAGAAAAATACATTATGTAAATGCACAAATTCACATTGAAATAGCATTAAACATATACATGCAGCATATACAGGAAATACCCATAAAAATAAACACAGTTATAATCGCACATATGATAACCCATAAAAATATGCACATACAGAACAATGCAGCATGTAAATTTATCACACAGTTGACACTTATCTTGGTAAGAATGTCACCAAGTGCGTGCAGACCTTCCATGAACCTCCTAGCCTTAGACCACACTGTTCATCACTCTTAAAAATGGGTCACCCCCGAGATGGGACTAAACTCCACCCGGGTAAGGGTTCCTAACCAGGCTAACAGATCATGGAAAATAGGAAAGACTCCATCACAGGTGCCTACTCAAACTAACAACCTACAATATCTCATTCCCCACATGCCTATCCCACCCAAGGAAGTGTGCCCCTTCTCTGCTCAAGAGTCCCTCGACTGCCCCACTTCCCTTCCAAGGCTTCAACAACAGGTTGGACAGGAAGTCTTAGAGCCCTATAGCTGTAGTTCATCACCTTCAGGAAGTCAATTCCCAACAATTCTCTCACCCAAAGAATTGCTCATGGGTCTGACAAGCCACCTCTTCAATATTCCACGGGCCTGACAACCCGCTTCTTCAGTCCAAATCCCACGCTCACCAAATAGATGAACATATATGGCTATTGATATAGGTTTAGGTACAGTGACATGAAGTTATGGAGGTCAACTGACTATGTGAGTGAAAGCTCATTGAATGGCTGCATGGATGAATGCATAATAGGAAGAATGTTGGAAGAAGTGTGAAAATGAACTAAGTCCCCACAATATGTATGCATGTCCCCAACTTGACACTTGTCATGTTGGGAGCTACTTTGGCCCACTTGTCCCCAACTTTAGAATTTAGGATAACATAATTATCCATACATTATACTTTAAGAAATATTAATATAATATTCCTTTTTGGCTTAAGATCCCTAGATTAGCCCCTTTTCCTTAAATTTTGGCCCCCACCCTTTCCCCGACTAGTGGAGTTTAGTCCCCCATCTCTTTTATCGTGGTCGATTTGCATGCAACGATGTATTTATATTAATTATGAGACATGTACAAAAATAGGCGCACTGGCCTTTAACATTTAGGCTCTCCCACCTAAAAAAAAACAAAAGCATCCTAGCTTATAATAACTGGCTCAACAGCCTATAAAACATATCATATACACAAAGGTTCATTGGCCTCAATATCGCGCACACTTAAGATGTTGTGCGCGGTATCTTGGGATGTGCATCATTTTACTATGCAGTACATGCATGCACTACACCATGGAAAATGCAAGCCAAAAAGATATCAAACAGCTCACCATCTTAAGTACATTATTACATTTACAGTTGGGGTTCTACCTGGGGATATTACAACACTTCTCATCACTCTCAGCAGTGGGTCACCCTCAAGCTGGGACTAAACTCCACCTGAGTAAAGGGATTCCTAACTAGGCTAATGGCTCATAGACAACAGGAATGACTCCGTCACAGGTGCCCACTCAAACTAACAACCTACAGTCCCTCATTCCACACATGCTTGTCCCACCCCATGAAGTGTGCCCCTTTTCTGCTGAAGAGTCCTTTGGCTGTCCCACTTCCTTTCTGGGCTTCAGCGACAGGTCGCACAAGAAGTCTCAGAGCACTATGGTTGCATTTTAGCACCCTCAGGAAATTAATTCCCAGCAATTTTGTTATTGGATAAATCCGTAAGTGCGGACACAAACCGATCTCCCTATATCCACCTGGATCTAGAACAAAGCAAAACAGAATAGGACGCTTTCCTTAAGTTTTAAATATTGAATTTACTAAGAGGCAAGAATCATGGACATACCTTATGATCGCTTCCTATAGTCTCTGTTGCTCCCACTTCACTCCAGTACTCTTGTGCAGTCAAGATCAAAACAACACAAACCAACCAAAGTGATAGCAATAGCATAAACTCAATATAAACCTATGTATGCGATCAAGGAATCATATAATAAAACACAACAAGCTTTATAGGAAAGAATCATACTACTGTATTATATTAAATGTGAAAGAGAGATTACAACCATGGCCTTGATGTTATAAGGTCCCTTCCAACTGTCCTCCGTTCCCCACACACTTCTTGCTTCAAGGATTCTAAAACCATAGATCTGATAGCTACTCACAATCTATCTTGACAAAGCAAATCTCAAAGCCACTCTAACCAAGCCAAAGCTAACAAGCTCAAGAACCAACAAAGCTAACCCAAGCTCAAGCTAGCTTTCTCCATGAGAAATCCTCTCCTTTTATAAGTTGAATAGGATAAGGTGAGGAGGTTAGGATGATCCCACTAAATCATGAAAGAGAGTAAGATCCAAACTATTCGGATGCCACCTCACCATAGAAACTTCTCCTTCTAGAAGATTCGAGAAAACGCTCATTTTTCCCACGTGCTGGAATTCTCGCACCCTAGCTATATAGCAACCTGCGAACACCTCGCACCCTGGCTATAGTGCAACCTGTGAGAATGGGTCATTCTCACATCCTGCCTATATAGCAACCTGCGAACTTCATTTTTTATAAGGGTTTTACATAGTAAAAAGCAACTTCTTTTCTCAGGAGAAGTTCTTCTTCCTTCTCTCTTCAGGAACTCAGGCCACTGACCCCTCTGAAGCCAACATATAGCTTTACATCATTAACGATCATAGGGATGACGAAAATAATGTGTAACAAATTCTCTCACCCAGAGAGGAATTTCTCATGGGCCTCACAACCCGCCTCTTCAGTATCCCATAGGCCCGACAACCTGCTTCTTCAGTCCAACTCCTAAGCTAACCAGCTACACAAACAAGTATGGCTACGGATACAGGTTCAGGTATAGTGATAGGAAGGTACGAAAGATAGCTCAATGGGTGTGGGAATTCTCATGGATGATTGACTGGGTGGTTGAATGATGGAAGGAATGATGGATACATTGATGGGCAATGAACTAAGTCAAAACAATATGTATGCATGTCCCCAACTTGACACTTTTCATGTTGGGAGATATTTTGGCCCACTTGTCCCCAACTTTGGAACTTATGATAAAATTATTATCCCTATGATAAATATTAATATTATGATAAATATTAATATAATATTACTTTTTGGCTTAAGCTCCCTAGCTTATCCCCTTTTCCTTAAATTTTAGCCCTCCCTTTCTCTAACTAGTGGAGTTTAGTCCCCCATACTCTTTTATCGTGGTTGGTCTGCGTGCAATGATGTATTTTATATTAATAATGAGACATATACAAAAATAGGTGCACTAGCCTTTAACATCTAGGCTCTCCAGCCTAATCATCACAAAACTGGCTCACCAGCCTATAAAGCACAGCATATACACAAAGGCTCCCTGGCCTCAAAAGCATGTGCACTTAAGGTACTACACGCAGTATCATGGAATGTGCACACTTCATCATTTTACTATGCAATACATGTGCGCACTATGCCATGAAAGGTGCATACAAAAATGATATCAAACAGCTCACCAGCTTAAGTACATTTGCATTTACATTTACAACTAGGTTTGGCCTAGGGATATTAAATTCTTTTATCCTTTCAGGAACAATCAGGTGAAGTACTTCACGTTAAGGATTAATCCCCTTGTAATGAAGAGGCGTTAGAGTAGCATGTCCATCAAGAAAGCTACCAAGAAGAAAAGTTATATTTTCGACGAAGTGCAACATGTTGAGAACCAGGATGAGACATCAGTATTTGTTCTCCCTCTTAATGAAGGCGAATTTATCTAGTCTTTCCTTCCTCTTGCACATGAATATGAAGAAGACTTTCAAGAAGTACATCATCCAATTGAAGCTTCCCCAACCTTTGTTCTTCCCACACATGAAAACAAATAGGTGGTCAATTTCATTCATACAAATGGTCTTATGAAGGAACCCTTGGATTGATGAGCACATAAACACTTTTATATGTATTGGGAGGCATAGATGGGACATGGGTTGCTTCATTTTTTATGGAGATCCCATCTACAACATCAAGGGTACCTTTCATATAAAGAATGCAGAAATGTTTCTTTCAAAAGATTGCTTTTCACAAGTGGGTGATCCATATATTTGGTAGCCTGATGATGATATGGTCACAGATTTATTCCATCAATTTTAGTATGACTTGTCACAATATACTCATGATGACTTTCAATCATCCTTTGAGAGTTGTGATGCATATCCTTTTGGAGATTCGATTTTGTTTTATGAATAATTTTGACCACCCTTGTGCTCAGATTCTAATGGACACCAAGTTGTGGCCCGCCTAGAGCAGTCAAAGGCTCACACTACCAAACATAAGTATTTTCATCTTGAGGTTTGGGACAGGGATTTGTAGATAAATAAGAAACGTATTTTAATTGCCGAATTTTTTTTTTTCTCTGGACTTGAGGTCGTCACTTACCTCATTTCCTCTTCTCTACGAAATCATCAGATTTTGTTGGGATCTCTTATCTCATCTCATCCTTCATGGAGTGATGATGTTTCAAGTGAATATGAAGATGAGTCGTCGTATATACATGGTATCCCTCTTCAGAGATGGATTAATCATTCTTGTGGTTATTATTTCTAGCATAATTTCCTCCCTCCCACCTATCTCCATGAGCTTCATTTCATGATCAATTATATGTTTATTTATGATCATGATTATTATGTATTTCACATATTTTTGTTGTATCACATAATTAAGAACAGGGGGAGATACCTTGATGAAATGGTGAGAAGGTGGTTGCACTGGTTGTATGAATTCACCTGACATTTTCATAACTTCATTTTTAGGGCCTCGAGGCCCCAGGTAAGTAGGTAGGTCATTTGTTTTTCCCTTCATTTGCATTTTCTGTCTCATGGTAGTTAGTTGCATTTACTTATAGTAGCATGTCATATATATTTTTTCATGTTTTATCTACTTGCATTATTGCATAATTTCTTTACATCATTTGTTTTCATCATATTACATGATTAGTTTAGAAATTTTTGAAAAAAAAAAAAAACTTTTAAAGATTAGTTGCAAGTTTGAATTTTTTATTATATTTACAAGGGGTGAGTAAGCCACCCTAGATATCCACAATTTTCTTGTTTCAGTGTGTGTATATATCGATCTTACTAAGAGATGTTGAGTTTGTCATGCACTCTACGACAAGTACATGTCCCCAAGTAGGATCCATATATTATCCCCCATTTCTATGGAAAGCTAAGGATATGATGTCTCGAGGCCCTCATGTTGCATACATGGAGTACCGAGAGATAGGATATCATGCATAGCCCTTCATTCACTATACATCACCATCTGATCGATGGCACCAAAATCCACCACACCTAGCTTGGAACATAAAGGACAACAAGTCTTTCTCCATGAGGTAACAAGTCTGGTATTGTGGTAAGTGTCATTTTAATAATTTAAGCATTTGAACATGTTGCAAAGAATCCTTTCTTGATTTTGAAAACATTTGCTGGGAAATTATCCTTTTTTCCCTATTTCACCTCGGTGACTATCATGGTTTCCTAGTAGGTGGACACCCTTAGGGAAATCTTTGCTATCAGGGGGTCTCCTTAAAGGGTCATCATACCATTCCCTCTCATACTTTCCACCTTCCATCACTTCTTCCTTTTTGTCTCCTGACCTTTTAGGTTTTTGGGATTATTGACCCAACAAGGGCATGTACCTCATTTCATTTGAAGAAGGGGACATTAGACTCGGAGGTTCCCTAGAAAGAACATCATGCAATAAAGGCTCGCCCTGGGAGTCCAATAGCAATGAAACACTTCTAAAAAATAAAATTAAGGGACCCAAAAAATAAATAATTAGTCAATTGCTTAAACTTTCCAAGGTAGATCGTTTGTGGGTTATGCATTTCCTTTTTAGTGCTCTTTATTTTCTTCTACTTCGTGACATATGAAAATTAGATGACTAATAAAGGGTTTGGAAACATTATTCCTTAAAAACAAAAAGAGAAAAGAGATGTGGCTAGCCATCAACAAAGGTGCCCATAAATGAGATTTGGAGATTTTTGAGGTAAAATAATTTTATTCTATGGAATTTGGGCGAATAATTTTTAGAAAAAATGGAAATTGGCGAATCTTTTTTTGGGAAAAAACATGGAAAATTAGCCCATTTGCGAAATTTAGCCCCTAAAATCATCCAATGTGGACCCTTGAAGGGAATACTTGTTTGTGTTTGCTGGTCCTTGACATGTGAAATCTTGATCATGAAGGGCCAAGGTCACTTGGACCTTCATTTGGGGCATGAACCCCGTAGTTTGGATGATGTTCCCCCTCTCTTTCAGACATCTTGGAAGAGTGACATTTCCTTT
The DNA here is from genome assembly GCA_009831015.1 of Picea engelmannii. NCBI lineage: Eukaryota > Viridiplantae > Streptophyta > Pinopsida > Pinales > Pinaceae > Picea > Picea engelmannii. Next base: position 293,547 of record ML790220.1, read on the forward strand.
GGAGGCACTTGATTATTCCATGGAGGTCACTTGATATCCCTCTTAGCCCCTTTGGAGGCCACTTTCTACTCCTCTAGGGCATGATGTCACACTTGGAGGACTAGGGCTTGGTGGTATTGGATGATTTGATGATGAATTGGAATGTTTGGATGGAGGAAAACCTTTTCACTTGAAG
>ML790220.1:293771-348887 GCA_009831015.1 Picea engelmannii
CTTAGCCCCTTTGGAGGCCACTTTCTACTCCTCTAGGGCATGATGTCACACTTGGAGGACTAGGGCTTGGTGGTATTGGATGATTTGATGATGAATTGGAATGTTTGGATGGAGGAAAACCTTTTCACTTGAAGATATTGCCTTTGGAGGCCCAATGTCTCCTTCAAGAAGCTCAACGACTTGATCATTATGCCAAAACATCACCCCTAAAGGGAATGATGTCATCATTTAGGAATTTATTCTTTTGTAAAAATGAATTATAACTTGTAAAGGGGAAAATTAAGGAGTTCATCCTCCCTAATTTGTGTTTTACCCTAAGTATGTGGAAAAATCTGGTCTACAAGGTCTTGTATAAATAAAGACCTTCTCACTTTCATTTCAGACATATCACACTTGATAGTTACATACTCTCTTGGCTTAAATTTTCGCCCTACTTGGGAAATTCACAATTTCTCTCTCTTATGCAATTTTGGATGCTAGTACTTATCTCTTGGTGGAAAAGTGGTGTGCTATCTCTCTTGGATGCTTGTTCTTGCTTTGTGGTGAAATATTCTTGGTAGAAAATGGTTTATCTTTCTATCTCTTGAAATTGGTAAGGAATTTTCTGCATATTGTTGTTATTTCTTCTTGTTTCACGATCATTCTTGTCTAAACCTTTGGAGGAGTATAAAGGCATACACCCTCCATAAGATTTCTCACATTTGTCTTGGATAATCCACTTTGCAAAGGTTTCTAGGAGTAAAAAGGCTTACACCCTCCTAGATTTACCTTGCTAGTTTGGTTTTCCCTAGGGAGTAAAAAGGCTTACACCCATAGGGAGGTAACACAACTAGACCTTATAAGAAGAGGCCCCTTAACCCAATTAATAAGGCACTAATCTAATTTACATTAGAGATCTAAAATCATTGCATTGGTATACGTGAAAAATAAAGATTTTGCAATGGTCTAAGTTGGAAGTTGTTCTTCATGCTATAAGCTTGTTTGAACCTCTAAGGCATGTTCTTTAGCCAATTGATTCTCTTTCTATTATAAATTAATTTATATAGCCATTAGGGTTGTTGAAAACTTACTCTTTCATCATCTTTTATCACTTTCTACCGCTGAACATTGCAAGTAATTACTGCTAATTATTTTCCTTGTCAAGGGATTTCATTTGAGTATCTTGCTTGTGAATTTCAGTAGCTAGAACTTGCTGCTGTGTAAAAAAGCTTGCTACAGCCACAAGGCTGCCCTAATATATTGCAGATAGCATCTTTTTTCAGCCCTATTTTTCCATCAAAATTTGTGTTTAAGTCGGATATTATCTACATGTTTAGGGCTTGACTACCCAATAATTATTTGATGGTTTGGATGGTTAATTTTGCAGCTAGTAATATGTTTATTTGCTTATCTATATTTCCATACTACTACAATTTGGCACATCAAGGATTCTTGCTTGATTCCATTTTATATAAGTCTTGGTTTATGATCATTTGTCTTGTCCTAGGCAAGGTTAATATTGCATTGTAGGTAAAAGACACTTGGCAACCATATCCTCCTTCACAAGGCTCTTTTCCAAGCCATTCTTCATCTCCAAACTTTACATACAGGGGTTTCACTCATCATCACATCACTTTTCATATCAATCCCCCTAGGGTCATTGAGATTCCCCCCTTGTGGTGATTTCATCATCACTAAAGGGAGGGGAGTGTCTATCTAAGGTGATAGTGGGTAGATACTCCCATAGTTGTCACACTTCTATGGATTGGGTTGGGATTTGCCTAATCTATAGATTGCGCGATGACAAAATGCATTGCTTTTTAGCAAATGCCCAAAATTCCTTGAACTTTCAAAGGCATGACTCTTTTTATTTAATAAATATAGCCAAGTATACCTGTAAAAGTCATCAATGAGGGTAAATACATACCTTGCACCAGCTAGTGATGGTTTTTTCATGGAACCATGTTCCAACAAAGTCTTTACTCTCCAATGTTTTCATGTTTCAAAGGCAGCCTGATGATGCTTATTGGGCATACATCCTTCACATACTCCATCAGAGAGAATGGTTGCAAGTATACCAATAACCATATTGTGATTCACCATCATTTTCAAGATTCAAAAATTTAGATGTCCAAGTCATTCATGCCACAGTCTATGCTAGTTGTTGGTGTGAGCTATAAGCGCAGTCACTCTTGGGTATTTCTCGATGCCAATATTTGAAAAAATGCATCACAAAAGTAACAAAAGTGTTATCAAATGTAGGAATCACTTTATCCTATTTGGTAAAATATTCAATGGACACAATATTATATTGACGACCATTACTAGAAGTGGGATAGAATTCCATGAAATCAATTCCCCATTTGCAAAGGGAGCATCAATGACCACAGCATGCATGGGAGAAAGTGGTGAACAATTTTAGATGTGATTATTTGAAAATTCTTGCATCTCTTAATAGCATGGATATAGTTAGGAAATCTGACGATTTACCAAAAACAGTTGGCATAAAGAATGTTTTGGGTGGTATCCATTCTAGATAAATGGCCACCACTATGGCACTCATTGAGGACCACTTAGCTTCTTCATGAGATAAAAATCGATGTTAAATGGTTTCAATGCTCCACTGATAAAACATGTAACATATAAGGATATGAAAACATTATTGGTGTCGAATACATCTATGGTCATCGTGAGACAGATGCGGGCCAAAATTTTACTTATGAAGGGATACCAAGATATCACCATGCCAAGGATCATATAATGAAATAATGAAAAGATATTCATCTGGAAAGGTGTTATTGAGAGGTGGATTAGTTCATTTGGGGGTATTTCGATGATAATTTCAGCAAGGGTGAGAGCCTTCTTGCTCTTGGATGTGGAAAAACTAAGGTCAAACTCTTGAATGATTATGATCCATTGAGGGAACTTACTGTTGATAAGTTGTTGACTTAAAATATCTTTCATAGGGTTTGATTTTACCACTACCTTGTGTGGCAAAGAAGGATGTAATGGAACAACTTCTAGACCAAATCTAATGCTAACTTATTGTCATGGTTGTAATTCAATGTGGGTACTAAGAGGTATTTTTTGACACAATACATGATGTGCTCACTACCATCGTCACCCTACTAGACTAAAACTCTTGCTACAATAAAATTTGAGGTAGACATATGAAGGATGAAAGCCTTATGAAAATCAATGGTATTGAGGAGGGATGTTGTATGAGAGCTTGTTTTAGAGAATAAAATGACTCCTAATATTATTTATACCAAATTAAGGGGATTTTATTACATACTATTAATAGAAAATTGTGGGTTTGAGTGGCGTTATTAAGAATGTATCATTGTAAAAAATTGTCTTTGCCATAAAATATTTGAAGCTGGTGAAGGTTGTGAACTAGAGGCAACTCGGTGATAGCCTAAAATTTTAAGGCATTGATGGTAATCCTTTCTTTTTAGACAATGAATCCAAAAAATTGGTTAATTGAAACATAAAATATGCATTTGAGAGGGTTCAAGTGAATGTTTTATTGGAAACATATAAGAAATACAACAAGCAAATTAGTTAAGTGATGTGATCGATGTTTGGACCTAGTTGTGAGATCATCAAGGGAGGCCAGAATGATGTGCACCATCTAATGGAGAACATAAGACATGTCTCATTGAAAAGTTCCTATAGCATTTTTTATCCCAAAGGGCATTGTTAGCACTGAATGTCACACTTTGATTGCTAAAGTGTAAGCTCAACACCCATCAGAATGTAAAAGATAATTTGGTTTTGAATAGGTGGATCAGCAAGATGGATAAAGAAAGGGAGAGGGCAGCAAACTGCAGATCAGTAGGCTACACAAATGGGAAATGGAGTCACAAACATCCCACTCATCTAAGGCACAAAAGCTGCTTAACCGAAAAATAGGTGGAAGAGATGAAGAAGGAAAGCGTAAGATAGAATGTTCAGTAAATAGAGATCCTCTCAATTTAATGAATCAACAAATACTTGAATATAAACAGTGATTGATGGGAAAAATACAGCAGATCCTCTGCTGCTTAGGGATCCATAAATCATTGACAGCCTTTGATCCTCAAATCTGCAATATATTCAAATAAGAAGAAATATAAAAGAAGAATTACAATTTGAAATCACAACTCTCATGAGTCTCCAATAGCAGTAATGCTTACAATCCTAAAATGCCCATAGGCTTACAAATGAACACACACAGAAAACTGCTTATTCCTACTCTCTCTAGACTCTCTTGGCTCATCCATCCTCCTTCCCCAAGAGATATTTCCTTATTTAAATAGACATTAGCATCCAAATGAACTAAGGAGGTAGAATCCCATCTCCTCCATTGGATTCTAACCCTTGGAGATAGGTGGCAACAATGAAAGAGACAAAAATCCAACAAACTGCTAATTTTCAGGAATTTGTTGGAAGTCATTAATGAAATGTCTCCACCTCATTGCATGAGGCCTTTGCTGGAGCTAAATCTTAATTGAAGGTGTCCCTTGACATCTAATTGATCCTTGATAATTCATTCGAACTCTCCTTGACATGTGGCAACATCCCAACAAGGCGAATATCAAAACCGTGACCGCTACAAGAAATTAGTACGCAGTGCCACTGTGCAGAGTACGCAACACCTACTTATATATCCAATATCTCTCAAACCAAAACACATTTTGAAAAACTGAGAGAGGTTTTTGTTATTTGGAATGTTATGAACAAAAACCTCCTCCATGTTTCAAAACCACATCCTCAACTTCTCATAACCCAATTTTTAAATTAGTGACTCAAAACTGGCAGAATAACTCTGCATAATTTAGCCTCTGCCAGAATATTACGCAGCGCCTGTAGGTAGCGCCTAACTGTGATTTTGCATGCAATTCGGTAGAATAAATCCGTGGGTTCTTTGATTATTTAACTTGGATATTGGGAATAACTCAATATAATTTCAATTTTCCCCAAAACAAATAAAAATCCCATAACAATTGTATTCATTTGCCAAAATGAATAATGAAATGCAGATTATGTTCTCTATGATATATTAGGTAGCACCACTTATGCAACGCTAAGGCCTAAACCAATATTGTTCTAACATAGGCTCCATGGGGGATAGAGTCCTCCCTATGAGGCTCTAAGAACTCTTGTAGTTTCAGTGCCTTATCCTTCAGGCTTGTGGAGTCATGCTCTCAACCTTTAACCTCTGCAATATGCTTTGATATGTGACCTTTAGCTGAAACTAAATGAAAATGAAAACTAGAACTGACAAAATGATGAAAACGATGCTTGTCCAGCAAGCTTATTGCACACACCTACTCTAATTATTGGGAAACTGAAGCCTTCAAGTTACATGAAACAACCAATGAAGCCATTTCATCATTTTTTCAACTGTTTGAAGTTTTGAAATTTGCTTCCTTAAGCACCAGAGATAATTCTTACTTGAAGGCGTGTCAAAGAAACATTTGGAAATACACTTTCCATTGAATAAATCAATGAGCCTAGGCCCATTTTTTGCTTGCAGACAAGCTGCAAATGGATCCTAAAAAACATCATCAATACTTGTCCCTACAACATTGCTTTGTGTAAAAAGGAAAAGTATTGCATTAGGTCCTTCGTCCACTAATATTGGTTGTTGTATAGCTTGTTGATTCTCTGATTCATCCTCAATTCATATGGCCTTGGTCCACTCTTGGTCATGAGGTGTATTAGGAAAAAGGCTTAGTGATGCTTGTCTTTCTTTAATTTCAACCTTTCTCATCTAATCACATGGCATTTGATCTTGGTTGCTTGATGAAACTGAGCTTGTGTCTTCAAGAGGAATAGGGGGTTGATAGGGAAGTTCATCACAAATAGAAGTGCTTGGGAAACTAAATTATTCTATCTTATCTTCTGATTGTGAGGAATATTCATCATAGCTTGGCTTATGGTCCCAATTTCTCAATTTTTCACCCTCTAAAATTAGATTATCATCTTTTTCTTATTTTTCAGCAACAAAAATATGACATGAGGGTTGAAACAAGTTATTGTTGCTTTGATGGGAAGGGTAATTTTTTGATATAAGGTCTTCAACAGATTGTTCATGGAGATCATATTCATAATCATCATACAAAGGTGAATCAATGACCATTTGACTATTAATGGCTGAGGGGATTAGTACAATAGCTGGGACAACTGGTTGCTCAAGGAAAACATCTTCATAGTCATCAAAACTTGGAAAATCATGGCACATTGGTTCATTAACAATAGGAGGGACTGATAAGCTATGAATTTGGTCATGACAATATGAAATACTATTCTCATGATGAAATAAATCTGAATCTAAGATGACCTCTTGACTTAAAGAATTGAGAAAAGGAGGAGATAAGGAAATGATGGATTGTCCATATTGATCTTTCTCTTGGGGACCTAGATTTTGACATGAATGATGCATTTGTTCTTCAAATTTAGGAAAAGCATTATGAAACTCATCATCTAAGTCTTTCTCTCTGCAATCATCCCCTTCATCATCACTGCTAGAGGAATCACTTGTTGAATCTTGAATATATGATGCATACCCCTCATAACAATTCTCAAAATGTGTTTCAGCTGGATAAATTTTCTTGCAATGAGAACAAAAAGCATCATGAAAGTCCTTCAAAGAGGAAATACTAGAAGCAGGGAGTGTTCTATACCATTGCCTCGCATCTCCTTCCAATGAATACATGAACATTTTCATCAATATATCTTCATGATGAATGTCAAGTTGTTGCATCAAAACATGAAATTCATGAACATGCTCAACCGGGTTGTCATTCTCACCTTCATAAAATCTGGGCATTAGACCTTGTCATTCATCAATTTGAGGCACAGGATGTGGATAACCATCTATGGATGAGAAATTGAGTGGGGAAAACCTCCTGGCCAGGGTAGCCTTCATAGCCATTTGATTTGCCTCATCCCCATTGGAGTCACCAACAGATTCTGAACAATGGAGTCACCATGGTGAATGTGCAATCTCGAAGGTGTCCAACTTCAGTGACCATCTAAAGCTAGAGATGTGCAATGTCGTTCTTCCCAGGGAGATTTTCAATCTGCTCAAATCCATCCCTGGAAACGGTGCCAAAAATGTTAGCACTGAATGTCACACTTTGACTATTAAAGTGTAAGCTCAACACCCATCAGAATGTAAAATAAAATTTGGTTTTGAATAGGTGGATCAGAAAGATGGAGAAAGAAAGGGAGAGGGTAGAAAACTGCAAATCAGTAGGCTACACCAATGGGCAATGGAGTCACAAACATCCCACTCATCTAAGGCACAAAAGCTACTTAACAGAAAACAAGATTATATGTTGATAGGTGGAAGAAATGAAGAAGGAAAGTGAAAGATAGAATGTTCAGTAAATAGAGATCCTCTCAATTTAATGAATCAACAAATACTTGAATATAAACAATGATTGATGGGCAAAATACAGCAGATCCTTTGCTGCTTAGGGATCCATAAATCATTGATAGCCTTTGATCCTCAAATCTGCAATATATTCAAATAAGAAGAAATATAAAATAAGAATTACAATCTGAAATCACAGCTCTCATGAGTCTCCAATAGATATAATGCTTACAATCCTAAAATGCCCACAGGCTTACAAATGAACACACACAAAAAACTGCCTATTCCTACTCTCTCTAGACTCTCTTGGCTCATCCATCCTCCTTCCCCAAGAGATATTTCCTTATTTAAATAGACATTAGCATCCAAATGAACTAAGGAGGTCGAATCCCATCTCCTACATTGGATTCTAATCCTTGGAGATAGGTGGCAACAATCAAAGAGACAAAAATCCAACAAACTGCTAATTTTCAGGAATTTGTTGGAAGCCATTAATGAAATGTCTCCACCTCATTTCATGAGGCCTTTGTTGGAGATAAATCTTAGGTATAGGTGTCTCTTGACATCTAACTGATCCTTGACAAGTCATTTGAACTCTCCTTGACATGTGGCAACCTCCCAACAAGGCGAATATCAAAACTGTGACCACTACAGGAAATTAGTACGCAATGCCACTATGCAGAGTACGCAACGCCTACTTCTATATCCAATATCTCTCAAACCAAAACACATTTTGAAAAAATTAGAGAGGTGTTTGTTATTTGGAATGTTATGAACAAAAACCTCCTCCAGTTTTCAAAACTACATCCTCAACTACTCATAACCCAAGTTTTAAATTAGTGACTCAAAATTGGCATAATAACTCTGCACAATTTAGCCTCTGCCAGAATATTACGCAACGCCTGTAGGTAGCGCCCGAATGTGTTTTTTCATGTAATTCGGTAGAATAAATCCATGGGTTCTTTGATACTTTAACTTGGATATTGGGAATAACTCAATATAATTTCAATTTTCCCCAAAACAAATAAAAATCCCATAACAATTGTATTCATTTGCCAAAATGAATAATGAAATGCAGATTTTGTTCTCTATGAAATATTAGGTAGCACCACTTATGCAACGCTGAGGCATAAACCAATCTTGTGCTAACAGGCATGACCCTATAGCCAAATGTTCCCTAGGGTGTAGTGAAGGAAATTTTTTATTGATCCTGTGCGAAGATCTAAATCTAATTATACCTAAGGAGTCATCCATGAAAGATTTAAATTCATGGACAAAATAATCATTGATTACTTGGTCGATGAACATAGTGGGGAATTTATATTTAGGACAAGAAAGATCGATATCATGAAAATCGATGCATGCCTGAATGGTGCCCTACTTCTTCTTGACATGAATAGTATTTGATACACATGATGTATAAGAAATATGGTAAATGAAAATGACTTGATGGTGACAGAAGTTTTAGGATTGATAGGGAATTGTTTCTATTGAACTGGTGATTCATCAGGAAATACATCAATATGATGTTTGAAAATGAGAGGGTATCTAATAGGAATTTCTATCTAAGGCCATGTATAAATGACATGAAATTCTTGAAACAAATCTTTGTAAGTAGCCACCTTTTTAGAGGTACATAAGGCATGGAGAAAAATGTTTTTGATGGCACCAAGAATGATAGATATGTTTATAGTAATGGTTTAGAGGTGTTGGCCAAATTTCCTTCCTCAAATACATATTTCACAAGTATGATGTGTTAGAACCAATCCACTTGTATGTGAAAAATGAAATCTTTGGTTTCAATAGTATATGCTTCTAATCTATTAAGGATACTTCTTGGGAGAAAGTGAGAACAATGGTGCAAGTAATACCAAGGAAAATCATGGAAGTTCATGGCCTCTAGAATGCATTCATAAAAATGTAAGATATGGACCACCTAGGGGGGTTGATCTAAGAGTATTTTTACAATAGGTAAGGGTATGGAAAGGTTGGTTTTTGGACCAAATGAAAGCAAAGAGATTCTTGTAGAGATAGCAATTTTCAATGAGGAAATAGCATAGATGGGAAATGACATTGTTTGAGAGTCATGCAATGCCATACCTTGTAAAATAGTACATGACTAAAGTGGAGGGCCAATTTTGATTCCAAAAGGGAAAGAGGAATTCTTTGTGATGGTAAGACCATTTGAAGAAAATATGATGTTAATAGAAATTCACCCTAGACAATGTATCTAGGGTCGAGTTCCTTGAAAATGTTGAGGGAAATGTACATCGATGTTGGGAATGTTGCAGAGATTGTGATAGTGGGAAGAAAATTATCTATATTGGGAGAAGGATTTAGTTGGTAGTATTGAAATGTATCAAAGGTGATAATTTATCCTTATAAATTAATTTCATCGTTTGAAATACAAAATATGAAATCACTTTCATGGAATACATGTAACTACAACCCAACAAGATATCATAACCAAGTGGGAAATACATAAGTTTAATATCAATAAGGAAAAAAATTCCCTTTACCTTGATAGGAAAATTTTGGTAAATCCATGATGGTTGGTAATGGTACTCATCATATGCATGAAGGGTAATGGTAAAGGGGGTTAACTCTAGATATCCATGTTTCTTCCAAATCGATGATGACATGATGCAAATGGACATGCCCTCATCTATAATGCAATGATGAATAAGAAGATTGTGAATGGTGATAGGGATTTGGAAAGCTATAGACTAGGAAAGTTGTGGYTATTCATTATCCAAACCAAAATTATTAACTTATAATCCAAGGGGTCCATGTCTCCTAAAGAAGAAAAAAAATCCCTTCTTTGAGATGGGAAATTCCAAAGGACTTCTTGTGATGACAGTAGCAAGAGATGTAGCCAAATATTACAAAATATTGTAACTGTGGGCATCCCTTCCCTGTGAGTGGTGCACAGTTCACTTCAAAGGTGACTTAAGAACATGAAGGTGAGGGTAGATGTTAGGTCAAGGTATATAAGGTTCCATTATATGATGGTTTTGTTTCCTCTGTTTCAATAAATTTGTGGTTGGATATCCCATATGTGCGAGTGCACTTTTGGAGGTGAATATTGTTTGGTGAAAGGATGTAAACAACTTGTTTAGAAGGATCAGCAATGGGATACGGGTTGGAGGAAGGGGGAGTGAGATCATCTTGGTCATAACCCATTGAATTTTCTTGGGGGAATATATTTCACGGAATCTCGAGTTGATTTGAAGAGTAATCCCCAATGGTGGGTTGGGGTTTGAAATACCCCACATTGCTCATATTCACTGGAATAAGTATTTTTGGTTAATGATGTGTATGATTCCCATAAAACCACAAAGGGTGTAAGGAAATATAGTCTTGAGCTGAGTACTCCTTCCTTTCTTAGGTTGGTTGTTTCTACCCATGGCGCATGCAATAGATTAGGTTGATTGTGCCCTTGTTGTTGATTTTGATTCAGGTTGGCGGTAGGGTTCTAGCAATTATGTTGAACCTTCCTCTTCTTTCCATTATTATATGTATGTCGAGGAGGTTGGCCAAAATTTTAGGTTAGCTGAGAGAATGAACTTTTAACCAAATTAATGTCAATCAAGGGAGTTGTAGTATTAGGGATTAAGGAACCCTAATAAGATGAAGGTGTTTGTGCCACACCTTGAGGGTAGGGGATATATTGGTTATAAATATTGGGGCCTCCATAAGTATTAGGGGGTATGGAAAACAAGGTACTAATTCATTGTTTTCCATTGTAATGAGGATGTGAGTAAAACTAGGGGATGGTGGGCCCTCCATGGATGAGTTTTCTCCTCCATAATGATTTTCATAGATATTGGCATCGTGGTTGATAATCATATGTTCAATTGATTGGCAATGTGAGCCATAAACCCAATAATTATGTGGTTAGCATGGTATTCCCCTAGCATTAGGGGAATTTTGAGGTAAAAAATGGGGCTCAAAACAAAAAAATGTACTATCAAAATCAACTTTAAAAGAATGAATAGGATTCAAGATGATGATGTCAACCATAAGAATAAATATGTTTCCAGGGAAAGAAAGAAAAATACATTTTTTAATTGTATTTTCGACTTATCTCCTTATAGGTTTACTCAAATTTCAAGGTTTACCTATAAGGAGATAAGTTAAAAATACAATTTAAAAAGTAGTTTTATTTCTTTCCCTTTGAAAAATCATAACTCTTATTTTATTATTTTCCTTAGGAGGCCCATTTTAGACCTCAAATTTCCCCTAATGTTTTGATGCTCCATGAGAAGGATGTTAGGGTGTGTCTCAAATGATGGTACAAATATCATGATTCTACATATAGAAGGACAAACTACAATGCCTTCAAAATGGCTTCTTCTTCAATGTGGGGCATAGTAGTGGAAAATTATTTTACAATGGTAGGGAGAAGGGACTTTAAGAACCAATCTATGAGAAGTGGGTCTTCAAGTTTAAATTTTGGAAAGGTTGCATTGTCGATGCCACTCATGGATTCGATCTATGATATGTGTGGTTGTGGTTTTCCATCATGTGGTATGATGTTCGACTCCAATATCATGACAGACATGTATCTAGAATAAATCCAAGAAGGCCATCATAATGTACAAAAATATGGTGTGACCACTTGAGGATAATTTAACATACCATTTTGTGACAAGCCCTATGAAGGTTCATTAAAAGACCTTAAGTCAAACACAATTTTTCATGATGTTATTAAAGGTACACCATAAATAAAAAGGCATTATATGATTCCATGGGTCCTCGTGAACTTTTCCTTCAAATTTAGGGATGTCCAACAACAACTTGGTGGGCATGAATGGCCAAGTTGTATCATAAATTATGGGGTCATTAATAAGTTGTAAAATGTCAAGAAGATATAAATTTTCCATGAATGGAAATATTTTGGGAGAAAGGTTTCCTCTAATGGAAGGATTAGTCAAATGTGGAGTGGGTAGTGGAGGTGGTGGTCCTCTAGATCCTCTCGATCCTATAGTTCCTCCCAATCCTACCATAAGGGCCCCAACTATATGAATGGCAGTAGTACAYATATCCAGTGAGTTTGAATATGGTGTAATACCACRGATCCTAAGAGATTGGTTAGGCAATAAGGAATCACAATGGTGACATATTCTCAAGTATTTGAATTAATTATGAAAATATTTTACCAAAGTAAAGCGATATGCAATAAATGATGAAGTAACACCTCTAAGACCCTGGCATATTTCAAGCAAATATGGATGAGAAAACTAGTCCTTTGAATTCAATTTTAATTAAGGATCTTGAAATACGTCGAGAGTGCATCTAAGTGAAGGTAGAATGAAATAGTTATAGTTACTTGAAATAGGGTAGTAAAATCCAAGGGACGATGCATTATCTACTTCAAGTATCTCTCAAAACCTTGTGGCCAAGTCACCAGGTGGAAGTCCCAAAAATGGCCACTAAGTTACCTCTTCATGAGGAAAGTGTAGATTTTAACCTTGTACAATTATTTATTGCAAGCATATTTTCAGTAAAAGAACAGAAAAGATACAATGGAAAATACACACATTACACAGATATTTTTCCCCTAGAAACCCAAACCGAGAAAACCAACATATTCTATATTCATCCACACCATACATTGTTTACAATACAATATACATATAGGATCCAACGGCATCCAAAACCCTAATCCAATGACCTGCATTAGTCAAAAACCCTAATTCCTTAACCGAAAATAGAAAACCATCGACAAAAAACCATGTGTCAAAAAAACCGCCCAAAAATGGACATGAAAATTGAGGCAAAAAGGAGACACGTTTCCCAAGGAAAAAAGGTGACACATATCATGGCCTTATCTCTAGGGCTTGTAAAGAGATAAAGACATATTATATTCTCCTAGGGATTTTGCAAGGAAAATATTGTTATTTTAATGAGAAGGGTGCTAGATCTCTCATATAAATGAGAGAAGCACTTGTCATTTGACTCATTGCTACTTGTGGAGAACTATTACTACTTGTCTACTATTTATCTTCTCTAAATTGTTATGGATGGATAATTAGAAAAAATTCTAATGGAGATTGTATTTTGGATTACTTTACTTCTTTATGGATGCTCATTGCTAGTGTTTTGAAGATTGAAATATTTCTTTAGTAAGTGGTCTTATCTTGTGGATTTTGTTTATGAATGATTATAAGTGTAATTGTGTTTCTATAGTGGTGGTTGTGCATTATCTTCATATTTTCTTGAACAAATCCCTCTTTTCAAAGCTCTTGGAATATTATTGGTGGAGTATCTTCCCTTGAATCATCTTGAAGTTCTGTAAAGCACTAGGAAGATCTTCTTGGGTTTATAATGGACAACCCTAGATATACCTACATCTCCTTAAGGGAGTCCTTAATTAACTCCATATTCCCAAAAAAATATAGGATGCACTATTCTTATCCCTTTAACCAATCATAAACTTAATTTTAACCTTCTATTTTATGTTTTAGGGTAAAGCTAGCATTTTGTAATATCATATATACATTTCCAGCCCTAGAAAGACCAAAATGCCTTGGTATTTGTGCATATATTTGACTTGAAAATCATCCTAAAACCATAAAATTGCATTGTTGATTTTTATTACACCCTAATTAGAGATAGACATATTAGCTTCTCTGGTTGTTATATGCATTTACTATTTCAAAATTTGCTAGTTGTCTAAACCCTAATTTTATCTATTGATTAAGCCCTAATTTGGCTTGCTCATTATTGGTTTCAAGGAATAAAAACCTTAATGTTGTTATAACTTGTGTTATTGTTGTAATTTATCATTCTTTATACAAGTTTTCAACCACCATTAGTATTTTCTTGATTTTTAGGGTTTGGGGATCATTTTGGACTAAAGATTGACTTGATAAGCCTTTTAAAAAGCCCTTAATCTACATCATCTCAAATCTGGAAATCACTTTGAGTAACCACCTTATCCTCAACTTGCTTGATATACTCCATTGGTGGTAAAACTAGGTAGCTACATAAGAGGCATTAGAGTTGATTGTGTCTTTCCTTAGGATTCCTTGAAGATACTAGGGAATCCTCCCTTGTGTTGGATTTATCTTTCACTAAAATGAGGGAAGTTGTTGTGTAAGTGACAATGGTAACATCTTCTAATGTTCCACTCATTTTACACCTTGTGAAGGATTTTCATGGGGGTGCAATATTGTGTGATAACAAGAACTAAGTTCAACACCTTATCAACAAGCATATTGTGTAGTTGTTATTGTTCTTAGAGCTATGTCATAAAATAACAATCTTGAGAAATCGTGCTTCATGTCAAGACTGCACTTTCCCACCACATGTACAAATTGGATAATTTTTTACCGATAAAAACAAATAAAACATGCATATAATCTACAAGTTTGGGGGAGGCGACTAATGGTAATATAATCACGATCTCTTATAATAGGACTAAATTTTAGTAGTATCTCTCTTAGTCATTAATTGGTTGATCTGATTTGTTATCTTGTAAGTATATTTAATAGTTTAATGAGTCATTAAATGTTATCTAGTATATTTACTAGTTTATTAAGTCATTAATTATAACATCGTCAACCACCCAGGATGGGCCACGTTGCACGATCTCAAATTATGTCGTTCTAATACCAATATGTAACATACCCAGCCAACCAATTTGGGTCCCACTACTACAACTGGTCCTTATTTATGAACTCTAAAACCACAATGTAACATCATCCAACTTACTATTGAACAACGCTACTCTGAAAATCCACTACGCGGATTCTATACTAAACACTAATCTATGCATCATCACTTGAAGTAATGTGCTTAACCTCAAATTGAGTCACACCACACTAACTTTCTCCTTTTAACACAACTCTAAGCAGCGGAAGTAACTCAAACAATTACACACTAGTGTATTGATCATGCAACACTATTGTGCTCGCAATCATCCTGGCGTCACACACCAAATCTATTCTCCTTGTGCACGCATACTGCTTCCCAGTGTGCATAAGAAAAACCATCCTTTGGTGCACAAAGAGTATTCTATGTGTGCACGACCATTCAAACATATCCCCAGAGGCTCATACCAAATCATAAGGTTAAATTATAGGAAAACTATCAACATATGTCATACTTAGGCACAACCAAGATAATGACTAGTAGCACCACACTTACATGTGCAAGCAACAATATACATAATAACAATAATTACTTATATTCTACAACATACAAGAATTAAACCATGGAAAATATAGATAAATATGCACACAGAAAATGAGACAAGTACATAAGATGTCCATCTCTAGACAAAGCCCCATGTTATGTATAAAACCCCTTACTAATCCCTAGATATTGGATTATTACATTTCTAGTAGGTCGTCTAGAACCCTTCATTGCACCCTTTCATCATAATTGTACCCCTTTGTCTCTTATATATATCAAGGAGATATATTATTAGGATCATCTTATCTCATCTAATATTTAATTCTGAACTGTATATATTGTAAAAGGAGGTTTCCCCCTTGAAGTGGAATGTATTATCATTTTTAAGGAGTTGGATCATAACATATGACACTTGTCTTTTATAAAAGTCACCAACTGCGTGCATAATTCATACGTTCCTCCCAGTTGTAGACTATGTTTCTCATATACTTTCAGCAACAGGTCACCCCCGAGTTGTGGCTTAACTCCACCAGGGAAAAATGGTTCCTAGTGACAGGCTAAGGTCTAATACTCAACAAAATTTCTCAACCCAAGGTGTCTATTGCTGCAACTAGCCTAGAGTCTCTCATTCCCCATGCACCTGTCACACCCAAGGAAGTGTGCCCCTTCTCTGCTCAACAGTCCTTCATATGCCCAACTTCCATTCTAGAGTTACCAACAATAGGTTGGACAGGAAGTCTTTGAGCCCTGCAACTAATTCCCAGCACACAAGGGAAAAATTCCCAACAAAACTCTCACCTGGAGAGTATGCTCACGGGCCTGACAACCTGCCTCTTCAACAACAAATATCTCACCCAGAGAGACTACTCGCGGGCCTGACAACCCGCCTCTTTGAAAAAAAGACTCGGTTTACAAAACATAAAATGCTTACATGCTTTTCTCTGCAGATAAGGTAATAATTAGATTTTTCATACATTCTGACCCCCTTCTGCTCATGATAAAGTGAATCATGAATAATCCTCCTTCTCCCAAAATACACTAAGGCCAACAATATATATTGCATGTCATCAAATCAGCACTTTTCACCTTCAGAAGTAGCTTAAGCCACTTGGTGAATCATTCCCTTCCCTCAATAACTTAGGATAAAATAATTATCCACTACATACACTTTTCCAGAAATATTATAAAATATTCCCTAGGACTTAAGTCCCACCCCCTTTTTCCCCTTTCTGGTGGAGTTAGCCTCCCATCTCTTTTCGTTTGAGTTTGTCTACATGCATCGATGTAATATTATTAATGGCTGAGTATGATTACACTTTACATGGATAGGCACACTGAAAATATCTGCGTCCCGACTCACCAGCCTCATAATCACACATGCTCTCTAACCTTAATACATATAGAATCATAAATATACATATATATAACTAGGCTCAGTGCACACTCCCAAGTCATTCTTGTGTGCGCAACACAGTGAAATGTGCACACCCTTTCTTTGGTGTGCAACCACACACACTTACCTAGGTGTGCATAACACTATAAAATGTGTGCACCCTATCTTTGATAGCAATTCTCTATGCACTACTCGGGTGTGTGCAACACCAAAACTTAATGCCAACAACTCACCAACCTATATGTACAATTACATTTACAATTGGTACCAATGGCTCACGAGCCTATATGTACAATTACAAAGGGTTTGTATTAGGTACATTACATTAATTGTTATCATTTAATAGTATATTTTTTAGTTTAATAAGTCATTAATTACGTGATTTTGCAGTATATTTACTAATTTAATAAGACATTAATTGTTGTCATTTTGTAATATATTTAGTCTAGTTATAAATCACAATATTAGTAGTACAATCCTAGTCCTTGATAACAGGATTAAATTAATAGTAGTATATATAATTATTATTGTTATATGTTTTATTATTAGTTTGGTTATTCATAATTATTATATTTATTGTTAATTTAGTAGTTCATAATCATTATATTTATTTTTGGTTTTGTACAATGTCACTGTAGAATACTGATGTTGATCAAATATAAATTAAACAAATATATAAAATTATAGTCGTAGTCTAATTGTTCTACGTTTTGGTACTTTTCCAGGGATATTTTTTTGTTTAAATTTGCCCAAAATCCAACGATAAATTGTTGGATCGAAAGATTTGAGTGGTTAATTTTGTATAATCTGAGTGCCCTGTGGGTTTTCCAGCATGTTGAATCTATTTTTGCATTCAAAATGCAATTTAAATAACAACAATTTGTGATTTTGTGCATATTGATGTCGTCGGATTCCAGCGAAAAAAGGGCCAAAACGTAGAACAGTTAGACAACGCCTAAAATTTTATACTTAAACAATTAAAAAATTTATTATACATGTGAATCATGTGAATAAAAAAGAGATTAAATTATGAACATGTAAACTCACATTAAACATTATATGCATAAAATCAAGCTCAAACATATATAATCTAAAAAAGTTGTGTGTGTAAAGTCAAGTATAGTATTGAGCTTCCAACTTATCCACTAGTACATGATAAAAGTTTCCTCCATACACTCAACAACATCAAGGGTTGCAATCTCCAACTAGACAAGTACATGAAAATCATCAACAACTTTTCCATATACTCAAAGGCCACTAAATGAAACATCCTTCCTTATATTTCAAGCATTTTCATCCATCTAGTTTATCTTCATATGGAAGGGGATGTTACTTGCGACCTTAATAATATTGATGTTACCATCTTCACAAATCAATTTCACTCCATGGATGATGCAGGAGCATCTCCCACGTCAAGCGAGCCAGCGCGGAAGGCAAGAGACAGCTGGACAAGCACTAGCACAAATTTTGAAATTTACCTTGGAATTGTTGCGCGAACGTAAATGTAACAATTTAATGAAGCGCACTTGTATAATGTAATCGTACCTTGAGCCATACGCTCTCGTCCTTAGTAGGTAGGAGGCATTTAAGATAGTTAATGCAGCTAGATAGAATTTAATTCTAGATTAGACTGTTTGAGAGCGCAAGAGGGAAACGGGATATAGACACCCTCATTGTGTATTGTATCATTAGATTGGAAGAATTCTGAAGAATCAGAAAGAAAAGCATATAGAGAGTTGTGTAAGAACACCCATGTACAGACATTTGGATTAATAGAAAGCTTTAATTCAAATTCATGGTTTGTGTTGTTCTCTGTGTATTGATGTTATGCTCATGAATGTTTGCTTCCTGTTATACATTTCCTTTGATATGTTGTCTATATGATTTCATGTTTTAAATTGAAGTCTGAAAATGAAATGGAATGAGTTTCAATTGTTTCTCTATCTGAGCAAGGTTCCTACAAGGAGTGCAGTCGAAGTGTCTGCAAGGAGTGCATTGACAGAAGGCTCAGGTAGTCTAGCTCTTGTTCTCATTCACAAAATAGTGCAGGCGAGCACAGGTGTCGTGCAAGGAGTACGCAGGCCAAGCTAAGTTCAGGGTTGTGAACCTAATTAAAACGTCGAGTGACTACTACTGCAGGAGTGCACAGAGTCGAAGGTATTCGACACTTAGAAGTATCTGAGAGTTTCCGCAAGGAGTGTGTGCAAGAATCTTCTCAAAGACTCAGAGTCGTGAGAAAGCTCAGGAGGGATAAATCCTTTGAAGCTATTGAAGGTAGCATAAGGAGTTGGAGCATATCGAGGGACTCAAGGCATTGGATTTTTTTGTCACAGGTGATTAAGTTCGGGAAGGAGTCCTTGGTTCAATTCGTGAAAGTATCGAGGAGGAAAAAAAAGACAGATGGTCAGGATCTTGTGGAGAGGATTTGCAAAATCCCGCCAGCCGTCCGATATGGTAAAGAAGCGAGGGGGTTATGGCTACATCCGGAGTCCAACCTATAGGGATCGTGAGTCATTGGATCATCAAATAGTTACCCACCAACCGTCTGTTTGACAGGAGTTGCGCAGGGTTTAAATCCTCGTGAGCAGAGTGGAAACCCCGAGAAGCATCGAGATATTGAGACATCGGGGTTCGAGAAATCGAGAGGCACAAGGACAAGTGATCGGGAATTTCCATATCGGGAACCCTGGGATCAATCTGAGCCATTCATATTGAGAGGACACGTGGACGAGATCGGAAGCCCCACCGAAAATTTGGTCATCGAAACTCACACAGGTAAGTGATTTGGGTTCAACAATCAGAGAAACTTGAGGGTTGATCTGAGCCGTCCATTCACTTGGGACGTGTGTCAAAAATCTGAGGTGAGTCGAGGATCGGCATTTCACGGGTCAAGGAGACAAGGAGATCTTGCAACTTGGAATCGCGAAGTCGCGACACGCGATATCCCGATGGCTAATAGAACTATGTAGGGCCACAAGGGTTAGAGTGGTGGACAGGTGTCAAATCTTATCAGGGTTTCGTGGCGAGAAGGCCCAAAACATATGCATTAGGATTCACGATCTTGTGAACTCCGAATTGTCGATGGAGTGAAAGGACCGTTTAAAAGTCAACTCGTGAGCGCATCGGAGTTTCGGCGTATCGGGACTCGGGAGTCAGAGAACCGAGTTGCTCGACACCGCGAGTGTCGAAATCATGATAAGAGAAGTCCCAAATTAGAAGGGAAGGTCAGCGTCGACTTGTATCGGGGTTCAGGGATTCGAGGGTCGAATGTCCGACCACTGACCTCGCGAAGTCGCGAAGTCTGATCCCCCGATAAGTGAAGAGAGGGGATCGCGCGAAGAGTTCTGTGGGTGCAGACTTCCCGATAGGGAAAATAGAAGGACATTGGATTTCTTCGGGTCGTGGTAAAGAGAAGATCCTGTGAGTGGACGTGCTTACGAGCGCACCTACATCAAGTGGTATCAGAGCACAGAAAGGTTCTTCTCTTTCTATAGCAGAGAAGAAAGGAAAGAATTCACCATGCCACCGAGGAGAAGAGATAGACAATCACCCAATCCTGAAGAGGAGAGGGAAATGCCGAGGAGAAGAGGTAGGTAGATGAAAAATCCAGAAATGGAGAGAGAGATGCGTGATCTCCAAGCTAGACTCGAAGACATGGATACAACGAAAAGACGCACAACTAGTGCAAGGGATTTCAGTGATTCCAAAAGAGAAATTGAGTTTGAACACGAGGAAGAAGTTGCAGCCGAAGATGCATCAAACCAACGTTTGATCAAAGCTATTGCCAGGATGGGTGCAAAAGCGAAGATGGACATCCCAGTTTATGAGGGAAACTTGGATGCAGAAGAGCTTCTAGATTGGATTAGAGCTCTAGATACATATTTCGACTACGAAGATGTTGAGGAAGACAAAAAGGTCAAGCATGTTGTCACGAGATTGAAAGGACATGCAGCATTGTGGTGGGATGAACTACAAGCTGACAGACACTGCAAGGGCAAGCAGAAGATCAAGAGTTGGGATCAAATGATCGCAAATATGAAGGAGAAATTCATCCCCAGGGACTATCAAATCACTATGTTCAGGAGGATGCAGAACCTGAGACAGAAGCTGATGACAGTGAAAGAATACACTGAGGAATTCTACAAACTAAACATCAGGGTAGGTCATCGTGAAAGCAATGATGAAAAAGTATCCAGGTATATGAATGGCCTGAGATATGAAATTCAGGATGAGATGATTATTTTGACCATCTGAATGGTGGAAGATGCTTATCAAATGTCTCTAAAAGATGAGGAGAAGTTGAGCCGAAAGCAAAGTCAGAGGGGTAGAGGCAGAAGTCAGCCCAAAGGCAACTCAGTTGCCTAGGATAGAAACCATAATCCCAAGGAGGACTGGAAGAAACCTCAGACTCGAACAGAGAGGGGTGGAACCTCACAGAGAGGGCCATATGTTGAACAACGAGGGAAGCATAATGAGCAGAGATGAGATTACGCTAACAACAATACTTTTCCTCTTACTAGAGGTAGAGGAAGAGGAAGAGGTGGAGTAATTATGTGCTTCACATGTGGAAAGAATGGGCACAAGTCTTATGAGTGTCCAGAGAAAAAGAAAAAAACTGGAGAAACTCACATCGCCAAGGCACAAAGGCAAAATGTTGAGGCAGAAGACGTTGAAGGTGGAAGATCGCTCATGATGCGAAAAGTCCTTTTGACACCAGAGAAATAGGTGGAAAGTTCAGTCCAAAGGACCAGAATTTTTAGGACTGCTTGCAAGACCAAGGAAAGGGTATGCAAGGTCATTGTGGACAATGGAAGCACAGACAATCTCGTTTCAACCGAGATGGTAGAGAAGCTGGAGCTGGAAACGACTGAACATCTGAGCCCATACAGAGCTTCGTGGCTACAAAAAGGACACCAGGTAAATGTCACTAGACAATGTTTAGTTGAATTCAAGATAGGAGGATATAATGATAAGATTATGTGTGATGTCATTCCTATGGATGTTTGTCATCTATTACTGGGTAGACCATGGCAATATGACAGGAATGTGATTCATGATGGGAGAATGAACACATACACCCTAGAGAAGAATGGGAGGACACACATGTTTCTTCCAATTAAAGATAAGGAGGTGAAGCCAGAAGTAAGAAACATTGTACTTCTCATGAGTGGGAAGGAACTTCTTACAGAGGTTAAGAAGAAGGAAGATCCACAATTCTTTGTGGTCAGGAAACCAAGAAATTTTTTGACCAACACAAGAGTGGACGATTTACCAGAAGAGGTTCAGGAACTGCTAGAAGAGCTCGCTGACATCATAGTAGATGAACTACCTCATTCGTTGCCACCAATCAGGAGTGTGAGTCATCACATTGATCTCATACCAGGAGCCAGTTTGCCAAACAAAGCTGCGTACAGATTGACGCCGCAGGAGAATGAACAAGTTAAGAGGCAAGTCCAGGATTTGTTGGACAAAGGTTTAGTCAGGGAAAGCTTGAGTCTATGTGTTGTTCCAACAGTACTCAGTCCGAAGAAAGAAGGAGGCTGGAGGATGTGTATTGATTCAAGGGCGACTAATAAGAAAACTATCAGGTACAGATTCCCATTGCCAAGAATGGATGATTTGATGGATTTCTTAAGTGGAGCAAAATTCTTTTCAAAGATTAATTTGAAGAGTGGATATCACCAAATTCGTATGAGGGAAGGTGATGAATGGAAAACAACATTCAAGACAAATGAAGGGTTGTATGAATGGCTTGTTATGCAGTTAGGCTTAACAAATGCGTTGAGTACCTTCATGAGGTTGATGAACGAAGTCCTGAAGGATTTCATCTGAAAATTTGTTATCGTATATCTGGATGATATAGTGATTTTCAGTAAAACGAAGGCTGAACATCTAAATCATTTGACCATTGTGATGAAGAGATTACAGCAAGAGAAGTTGTTGATAAATATTTTGGAAAATGAGTTGAGGATGGATCCAGATAAGGTGGAGGTAATAAAAAATTGGCCATCACCGAAGAACATATTTGAGGTGAGAAGTTTTCACGGATTAGCTAGTTTCTATCGGAAGTTCATATAGAATTTCAGTGGAATTAGCATAGCAATGATGGATACAGTGAATAAAAGACACAAGTCTTTTCACTGGACTGAAGAAGCTGAGAAGAGCTTCAATCTGTTGAAGCGGAAGATCACGGAGCAGCCAGTTTTGGTGTTGCCGGATTTCCAGAAAACATTTCAGGTGAAATGAGATGCAAGTGGATTTGCAATTGGGGCAGTCTTGAGTCAAGAAGACAGACCAATAGCGTATTTCAAAGAGAAGATGAATGAAGCGAAGTTGAAATATTCCACTTATGATAAGGAATTTTATGCTATCATACAGGCACTAAAGAAATGGAGGCATTACTTGATTCCAAAAGAGTTTGTTTTATACAGTGACAATCATGCACTGCAGTTTGTGACTCAACAGGAAAAGTTGAACCAGAGACATGTTAAATGGATTGAATATATGCAAAACTTCACTTTTGTGATTAAACATATTTTTGGTACTGCTAACAAAGTTGTTGATGCTTTGAGCAGGAAGTGTTTGTTGTTGCAGGAGTTCAAAGTGAAAACATTGGGTTTTGATGATCTCAGGGACATGTACAGAGATGATCCAGATTTTAAGGAGGCATATGAAGCGGCTGAGAATCCAGTTCTTAGAGACAGAAGCCCATGGATAGAATACATGATCCAGGAAGGATTGTTGTTCAGAGGCAATCAACTGTGTATTCTGAATTGCTCCATGAGGGAGAATCTTCTAAAGGAGAATCGCAATGGAGGATTGGCAGGGCACTTTGGTCACGACAAGACATTCGCAAAGTTGAACAAGTCATATTTTTGGCCGGGAATGTGAGTAGACGTCAAGAGATTCATGGACAGATGCAGAGTTTGCCAGCATTCGAAGGGAAGGAAGCAAAATGCGAGGTTTTATCAGCCATTGCCCATACCTGAGAGGCCGTGGGATGCAATTAGCATAGATTTCATATTGGGGTTGCCAAGGACGCAAAGAGGATTTGATTCGATATTTGTGGTGGTAAACAGATTTTCTAAGATGGAACACTTTATCCCATGTCAAAAAACTAGTGACGCGACTCACATCGCGGACCTATTTTTCAAAGAAGTCATTCGACTTCATGGCTTGCCAAGGAGCATAGTTTCGGATAGAGATACGAAGTTCATAAGGAATTTTTGGAGGACCTTATGGAAGAAGCTGGGAACTAACTTGTTATTTAGTTCATCTTATCATCCTCAGACAGATGGACAGACAGAAGTGGTAAACATGAGTCTAGGAGACTTGCTGAGAAGCTTGGTGACAGAGCACCACAACAGTTGGGACAATATATTGCCGCAGGCAGAGTTTGCGTATAACGACTCAGTGAACAGAAGTACAAGACAGAGTCCATTTCAGATTATTTATGGCATACATCCAAGGGGGATTTCTGAATTGAGGGATTTAGAACAGAATACAATTAGGAGCGCTAGTGCAGAAGAATTTGGAGAGGCGATGAAAGAACTTCACAGCCAGGTGAAGGAGCGGTTGTAGAATTCAAGTCAGGAGTATAAGCAGAGAGCAGATCAACACAGAAGACAACTTCAATTTGAGGTTGGTGACTTGATTTTGGCACATATGAGAAAAGAAAGGTTCCCCAGAGGAACGTATAATAAACTAAAGATGAAGAAAATCGGACCCTACAAGGTCTTGAAGAAAATTGGAGAAAATGCTTACGAGATTGAATTACCCGATGGGATTGGAATTTCTTCGATATTCAATGTCTCTGATTTATACCCATACAAAGATGAGGAAACAGGAACAAATGATGAATAGCCAGTGATCCAGTGGACAAAGCAGATTCCAGTTGCAGAGAAGCCGCAGATGGAGTGCATACTGGAAAAAAGAATTGGCAAGAAGACCAGGAGGAAAGAATACTTTGAGTATCTAGTCAAGTGGAAGAACCACCCAGTTGAAGATGCCAGCTGGGAGACTAAAGAAGAGATACAGAAGCATGGACATACCGTGCAAGATCTCGTGGACAGGATCCCATGAAATTTTTCAAGCGAGGGAGTATGATGTAGGAGCATCTCCCACGTCAAGCGAGCCAGCGCGGAAGGCAAGAGACAACTGGACAAGTGCCAGCACAAATTTTGAAATTTACCTTGGAATTGTTGCGCGAACGTAAATGTAACAATTTAATGAAGCGCACTTGTATAATGTAATTGGACCTTGAGCCATACGCTCTCGTCCCTAGTAGGTAGGAGGCATTTAAGATAGTTAATGCGGGTAGATAGAATTTAATTCTAGATTAGACTGTTTGAGAGCACAAGAGGGAAACTGGATATAGACACCCTCATTGTGTATTGTATCATTAGATTGGAAGAATTCTGAAGAATCAAAAAGAAGAGCATATAGAGAGTTGTGTAAGAACACCCATGTACAAACATTTGGATTAATAGAAAGCTTTGATTCAAATTCATGGTTTGTGTTGTTCTCTGTGTATTGATGTTATGCTCATGAATGTTTGCTTCCTATTATACATTTTCTTTGATATATTGTGTATATGATTTCATGTTTTAAATTGAAGTCTGAAAGGGAAATGGAATGAGTTTCAATTGTTTCTCTATCTGAGCAAGGTTCCTGCAAGGAGTGCAGTCGAAGTGTCCGCAAGGAGTGCGTTGACAGAAGGCTCAGGTAGTCTAGCTCTTGTTCTCATTCACACAATAGTGTAGGCGAGCACAGGTGTCGTGCAAGGAGTGTGCATGCCAAGATAAGTTCAGGGCTGTGAACCTGAGTAAAACGTCGAGTGACTACTACTGCAGGAGTGCACAGAGTCGAAGGTATTCAGCACTTAGAAGTATCTGAGAGTTGTCGCAAGGAGTGCAGGTAAGAATCTTCTCAAAGACTCAGAGTCATGAGAAAGCTCAGGAGGGATAAATCCTTTGAAGCTATTGAAGGTAGCATAAGGTGTTGGAGCATATCGAGTGACTCAAGGCGTTGGAGTTTTTTTTCACAGGTGATTAAGTTCGGGAAGGAGTCCTTGGTTCAATTCGTGAAAGTATCGAGGAGGAAAAAAAAGACAGACGGTCAGGATCTTGTGGAGAGGATTTGCAGAATCCTGCTAGCCGTCTGATCTGGTAAAGAAGCGAGGGGGTTACAGCTGCATCTGGAGTCCAATCTCTAGGGATCATGAGTCGTTGGATCATCAAACAGTTACTTGCCAACCGTCCATTTCACAGGAGTTGTGCAAGGTTTAAATCCTTGTGAGCAGAGTGGAAACCCCAAGAAGCATCGGGATATTGAGACGTCGGGGTTCGGGAAATCGGGAGGCACAAGGACAAGTGATCCGGAATTTCCATAACGGGAACCCCGGGATCAATCTGAGCCGTTCATCTTGAGAGGACACATGGACGAGATTGGAAGCCCCATCGGAAATTTGGTCATCGAAACTCACACAGGTAAGTGATTTGGGTTCAACAATCAGAGAAACCCGAGGGTTGATCTGAACCGTCCATTCACTTGGGACGTGTGTCAGAAATCCGAGGTGAGTCGAGGATCAACATTTCACGGGTCAAGGAGATCTTGCAACTTGGAATCGCGAAGTCGCGGCACGTGATAT
Organism: Picea engelmannii; assembly: GCA_009831015.1. Taxonomy (NCBI): domain Eukaryota; kingdom Viridiplantae; phylum Streptophyta; class Pinopsida; order Pinales; family Pinaceae; genus Picea; species Picea engelmannii. The sequence goes on from ML790220.1 coordinate 320,301, forward strand.
CCCGATGGCTAATAGAACTATGTAGGTCCACAGGGGTCAGAGTGGTGGACAAGTGTCAAATCTTGTCGGGGTTTCGTGGCGAGAAGGCCCGAAACATATGCATTAGGATTCGCAATATTGCGAACTCTGAATTTCCGATGGAGTGAAAGGACCGTTGAAAATTCAACTCGCAAGCGCATCAGAGTTTCAGCGTATCGGGACTCGGGAGTCGAAGAACCGAGTTGCTCGACACCACGAGTGTCGAAATCACGATAAGAGAAGTCCCGAATTAGAAGGGAAGGTCAGCGTCGACTTGTATCGGGGTTCGGGGATTCGAGGGTCGAATGTCCGACCACTGACCTCACGAAGTCGCGAAGTCTGATCCCCCGATAAGTGAAGAGAGGGGATCGCGCAAAGAGTTTTGTGGGTGCAGACTTCCCGATAGGGAAAATAGAAGGACATTGGAGTTCTTCGGGCTGTGGTAAAGGGAAGATCCTGTGAGCGGACGTGCTTGCGAGCGCGCCTGCATCAATGGATTATCAAAAGTGAGTGAATTCATCAAACATGGGCAACAACACTTTCATATGGATCTAACACTTTCACTTTACCACCTTTTGAAAACAAAAAAGTGTACATCGATATTAAAAAAATGTTAATGTAATGAACATAATGATGAAATTTTGTTAAGCACAAAGTTTCTTAAAACAAAACTACAATTTAATATTTCAAAGTAATTATCTTGAGGCAATGTCATCTTCAAATTTATCAAATATATACAAGCAACACAAGGAGTAGGGAATTCAATATGTCTTCATAAATCACATATATGTTGGATGCTGAATTTTTGAACTAAGGTGATATAATTTCTTTTGAGCTGCTACAACTATCTCTTATCCAAGACATCAAAAAAACTTGTATACAATGCTTCAATTCTTCCTACACATACAATTAACATAATGATAAAAAAAAAGCACAAAGTTTCTTAAAATAGAGATACAATTTAATATTTCAAAGCAATCAAGTTTTTGAAAAATTAGAGGCAATCCTTTTTTGAGAGAAATTTTGTTTATAAACATGTATACATTTACAATCCAAGATGTACAAATTTTGTGGGAAATATCATCTTCCCATGTGTGCTTTGAAACATCGAACAAAACATGCTTCTAAAAAAATAGTAGGACTTCTCAATTAAAGTTAGGAATTTATTTAACATCACCTAATCTAACATCTTAGACACCTTGTAAACATCATATCTTTCAATGTTTTCAGTAACACTTAGGCTTAACACTTAAACCTATACACATTCAAACACAAATTTCTTTCATTAGTTGTAATATTTATTTCTATGGAAAAGGAAATTCAACAAGTTGAAAAATTGGGTGTTACGTTTATATAAACTCAATATGGTTGTCCCCCTAAAATCTATAGCTTATAGCAACCCTACTCTTATAATATGTATAATATCCAAATAAAAACTACGGCAATTATATTTATAGGTGGTCCTTCTACACTTTCTTCATACTAGTTATTAGTCCATGTCGAAGGCGTAGAGGGACTATAGCGATCAATACTTCATTGAATTCATATTAATATGTCCTTTGACTATAAATTTTCACATCATTTGTATTGTTTGAACTATAGAAGTAAAAACATTATTTTTTATATAATAAAAAAAACCGTATATGTCATCGTCTCATTGCAGAATATATTTGAGGTCTTATTGCCAGCTTCGTTGTTACCAATGTTGTAAATGTTTAGATATCGAAAGTTTTGAGGTTAGATGCTCTTTTTTAATTTTTATTACATTTTTAATGAAATGTTTACATACCGAAAGTTCTATGCATCAACGTTGTTTTTCAATGTTTTTATTATTTCTATTTGTATTGAAATGTTTACATACCAAAGGTTTAGAGGATTGACACTCTTTTGAGGTACTTGAATAGGCATGACAGCTTAAATGTTTACATAGCGTGAGTTCCTTAAATAGGCATGAAAACTTAAATGTTTGCATACCGCGAGGCCCTTAAACAGCCTGACAGCCTTAAATGTTTACCTAAATAGGCTTCTCACAGTACATTTTTCCTCGAATTTTTCCATACAATGTTGCAGTGAATTTGGACAATATTGTTGTCCACCGCCAGTTGCATAGCCATTGTATGTTTCATACTTCTTCTATGCTTGGAATGCAATTTGGTCATCGTTGAAGATACAAACATTGTTTACTAGTTCGGTGGGTGCTTCTTGTCTGTTGGTTCGTCGGTTGTTGCTTCTTGTTGTTTGGTTCAAGTTTGAAAGGTTGAGGACGTTCGCCTGTGATTGGACCTATTGGTTCTTGTTGCTTCCTTTTGTTTTTTTCAACTTTGTAGGGTTGGGGTCCTGCATCCGCAATTGGATTTGGTTTTTACTTTGTGGGGTCCAAGTCATGCACCCACAATTTGACATGCACTTCTGTCGTTCATTGTTGCGGAGTAAGTTTCGATGCCATAATTTCATTTGTATTCATTCTTTATTGTTTATTGTTTGCAGTTTGCAAGTAAGAATGTTTAATTATTTCTACTCACATGGTCATCATATATTTTGGGTTCCTTTTGTGCTTGGGATGCAATTTGGTACTCATTGGAGATGCATATGTTGTTTACTGGTTCAGTGATTGTTGCTTGTTCGTTGGTTCATTGGTTCATCAGTTGTTGCTTGTTTGTTGGTTCGTTGGCTCCTCAGTTGTTGTTTTTTGTTGTTTGGTTCAAGTTTGCGAGTTTGAGGTCATGCAGCTGCAGTTGGGCATGCTCTTCCTTCCTCACTGGTTTGTTTCTTTTTGTTTTCTATTGTTTACTTCGGCTTTGCAAGGTTGGAGTCATGCGTCGACAGTTGGAGCTGTTTTTTTTTCACTTTGCGGTGTTCAGGTCCTATACCTGCAAGTGGACCCACGGTTCTGTCATTTGTCATGTGTGGCGAAGTCGATATCTAACGCCTATCTCGTTCTCACCTATCCTGCTCTTAAATTTTGCTCCAATTTTTTCTCCTAACTCTGAACCATACCTACATGCCTTTGCAAAATGTTCTTGTAGAAGAAAAGGATACTGAGATGGTGCTAGCAAGAGTGCTGTTTCGTGGATTGCAAATTGGAATATTCAGTTTCTATGTTGCTTGGCGTGCAACATTGCTAACATAATGAATGTGTTCTCAAATGCATCACACCATTTACATTTGGACAAAACCATTATCATTCTAGGATACTTCAGTGTTGACATGCTACAAATTAGTGGCATAACAAATAATTGGACAACTACATGTGCAATTACAATGTTCGTTGTCTTTTTGTTAAGATAAAACCATTGCAAAACGCACTTATTAACCATATATGGTGAATTGTGCCCATATCACAATACAACCTCTTTATCCTGTACATAGACTGGTCTAACCATCATACAATTTGTCTTGTAATTGAAATATGAAATGTACATCAAAGATATTGCAAAATTATATTTCCCTCTCTCAAAGCATATATGGATACTTTGCTGCACAAAACCAAAATCATTCAGCTATGGCCATGCAATTTCTTAATATTTTCTGGCTTGTAATATATTTTGGACAGGAAAAACTCTATATAATTACAACCATGGATCAAGAAAAGCAAAGTTTCATGTTTCTAACTATATTTTGTTCTATTCCTTTGATTCGCATTTACTATATGTACATATTACTTGTTCTTCCTTGCATACCAGCTTCCATTCATGTTCATTGTATTTTGTGTGTTCCCACATTGAAACAAACAAAATGATTGGAGAAGACAAAGGAGTCTTTAGCGCAAATGTAGAAGAGGAGATACAAAGGTGTATGCTTGTATTTTTATTTCATATTCCATTGTTTTTTATTTCATTTATTGCCTGTATATGTGTTCACCTAATTTATTATATGTAGATATTGTGTATCTTCCTACATAATAACTTATCTTCATGTCCTTTGTATTCTATGTGCTAATACATTGAAATAAATCAAACTCTGTTTATTTTTTTACATGTCTTCCTGCATACCAACTTACCTTCATGTCCATTGTATTTTTTCGCGCATTGCTACATTTAAACAAACAGAATAACTGGAGAAGACGATGGACTCTTTGCTTCAAATGTAGAAGAGGAGATACAAAGGTGCATGCTTCTACTCTTATTTCATATTCCATTGTTTAGTATTTCATTTATTGTTTGTATATTTGATCTACTTGTTCTACTGTTTTGCACCTAATTTACTATATGTAGATACTACGTATCTATCTGCATAGTAACTTATCCTCATGTGAATTGTATTCTCTTCATTGCTACATTGAAATAAATAGAGTTGTATTTTTTTTTTTTACATGTATTTCTACATACTAACTTACCTTCATGTCCATTGTATTTTCGGCGTTGCTACATTGAAATAAACAGATTCGTTGGACAGGAAGATGAATTCTTATATTCCACAGTAGAGGGGGTTGAAGTACAATCTTCGAAAAGGTATACCAACTTTGATAGTAAATCAAACACACAAAATAGGTGGCGGCATATAATATTGGAATAGAAAACGATGATTTGGAAACAATGGGCCTTTGTTGAGACTTCTCGCTTTCAAACATTTCCCTCCCCATTTATATTTTCCCACTTTCTATTATCCCTTTTTTTCCCTCTTCTATACTTAACCAAATTCCCCTTTGTTTTTATCCTCTACTTTTTCTTTCTGGTTGCTTTGCTTAGTCATCTTTCTGAAAATGTCTAGGTGCACGGATTGGCAGAATCACAGGTTCACATTTATACTCATGCTTTTATATCACAACTTTGATCGATGGTTTCCTCATTCCATACTTAGCCACTTTTTCGAATGCAGGTTCCCAAGCTAGAGGATTCAAGATTGTGCCTCTAGCTTCGGAGGCTCTGTGATATACAAATTGGCCATTGTACCCCCCTATCATTCCCTATTTCCTGTTACACATTTTTGCAGTCAAAAAATCTGAGCCATACAATTTGACCATCGGGTCCTCATGTTTCTTGAGTATCCCTTGACACCCTATTTCGTATTCCATCTCCTTCGACCATGTATGTGACATTTAGAACAATTATGGACAATATACAATGCATATCCTTATTTAGTCTTTCTGATGTTCATATACACATGCTTGCATAAAAAAAAGTGGGACTAGTGACATGGCCATGAGCAGTCAATCATCGCAAACATCAACAGACCAACAAGGCCAAAGGTAAAGATTCATACATTGTGTTCCTCATATGTTTACCAAAAAAATATCCTGAGCTATTTATTCATCTATGCCATGATAAATATGTTGATTTAATCTGCAACACATACATTGCAGTTCACAAGAAGTATCAACGAGCGCAAGTGAGATGTCGAACATAGTGCAAGTTCTGCAAACTAAGAGGTCTGGTTTCAAAACTATGGCTCCATACTTCATCCAATTTGTGCGTCTACTTGTACATTTATGCCAAGAAAAAAGAAAACAAAAAAATAATGTAGAATACCATTCACATTACTTTTTCTGTTCAAAAAATGTCACCAGGTCTAAACTTATAACACCCAAAATACTATCAATAGAGGGCTTGAATAGTCATCGAACTGGACAAGTGTTCATCGAGGACATAATGGTTGTCTATAGCACCTACTTGGACAAGTCAGACAAAATTAGATCCATTATGCATGCTAACATGATAGACAATGAAGCCCTGATGACAGTCGTATTGACTATTCCCACACAACTTGTCCAGAAACATGCAGAAAAGATATTTCCAGGTAATGGGATATCCATTACAAATTTTAATATATTGCCCAAAAAAGTATATGACCATGGTGATTATGATCAGATTATATCTCTCAACGAAACAATTATTGTGGAAAAAATTCTTGCGATTTTTTTAGAATATCGTTTCGTCCCGAACACAACAATCAGCCAACTTGCACAGAGAAATGACACTTACCCAATCGAAACCATTGGTGCAATTGTCACACTCGCGAGAAAACTTGGCTCGCAACACATTCTCCATATAAAATATGGAGAGTCAGACAACGACAAGGAAATGATAATGTTCTCCATATCCAGTTTTGTCCTTTACTTTCACAAGTCCATGTATCTCGGTTATGTTACACAACTATTGCACTATTTCATGTTGCAGCTGCAATTGTTCGACACCTATTCAAATTTGTTTTCCTCATTGGAACAACAATTGCATAAAGGGAAATTTCCATTTATGCTCTTCAAAAATATAACAAAGAAAAGAGATGTTAAAGAAAGGATCTTTCACACAATCCAAGCAACATTTGTAACAGAATTTTGAACAGACATAGTACAGGATCTCAAGAAACTAACTAGCTTGACAATTATTGTGCATATACATCTACAATTTCATCCTCACTTTGCTCATACAAATTGCCTTCACCAATTTTCTGCAACTTTTTTTGTTGTTGTGCAGTTATATATTATATTGTTCAATATATTAATTGTTATGCTCATGTGCCCAGGTTGAGGGTGTTTTGGTTGTAGAGAATGCGTACTCAACCCCCTTCTAGCATGTATGTGGAAAATGAAACTCTCATGCTTCTGCCTATGCTTTCATAAATGATGGTACAATTGATTGTCTACGATGCAGTAAAAAATGCCCTTACATATATAGACATTGCCTCAATGTTTCCATCTGAGTTGTGGGAAACACAATCGTACATTGTACAATTAGATAGCCTATGTTACAAGATGTGCTTCATGGGTTAGCAGAATTTCCATATGAAGTATACCTACAGAAAAAGGCAAACAGTGTCTACATGTTGCACAACTTTCGGGTCCATAGAAAATTTACCTTAAATGAGGACAATGCAATACTACATATCGGCTTAAAACATAAAAAAATCATATCAAGCGTTGGCAGGAAATGAAAAAATATCATGTGTATCTGCCCATGCCACCCAATGAGGATATGAATAGAATTTTGCAATGCCATGGAAAATTGAACAGGAAATGCATAAGATTGTTCAGTCCAGAAATGGGAAGCATGAAGACAAACCCCATACAAAGTATCCAACTGTGAATAAATCAGGCCCATCCTTTGAATTGTTGAAATGGCTTGCTCCAGGGATGATTTTAGGGGCTAAATTTCGCTCATGGGCTAATTTTCCATGTTTTTTCCCAAAAAACGATTCGTTATTCTAAAATGATTCACCCAAATTCTATAGGATAAAATTATTTTACCTAAAAAATCGCCAAAATTTTGTACAGACTATATAAAATCCTTAGAAATTTGAATATTTTTACAAAAATATCGCCAAAAATTTATAGTTGGCATGTGAAGGATTAGTAAGATTCACCAAGGTTTCTACATTTGAAAATAAATTTCCGTCTTTAAAATCATCCCTGGCTTGCTCCTTTGAGCGGAACCATTAGGCATTTCCAATAATATTGAAAATTTAGCATTGTTAAAACTGGTAGTGATAGAACATGGCACTATCAGAAGAAAATGTCCATAGTGATCTTGCTTCATGGTAAAATAGTAATCGAAAAGTTTCTTGTTCCCCATTTGGGGGTTTGTTTATAGCTGGGATACAATGTTGAATCTTTGTTGGTTTTGTGATATCTTGTGTTTGGCACACTTTTGTTCATATCTCATGGGCTCGGTTATTTTCTCATGGGAACATATACCACATGTAAGAGAAAACCAATGGCACGTGTGTTTTTTTATATATCAAATTGTTTGATGCATAGGTTGATGTGTACTGCTCTATGGAGCCTTATGGGATCTCACTTGGCACCTTATGTGTTCATGTGTTGCCTTGTGCCTCGACTTTCAATACATTTGGTGTTTACTTGGCTCTTGGTTGTATGCTTCGTTCTAGAAAATTAATGATACATTCAAAATCTTGGTGGTTTTCCTATGATCTTAAAGAATATACGAGACTTGATTTGCCTTTTAATATAAGCTCTCTAATGCAAATGTAGTATGTGGCTCGTTTTAGAACTTTTACGTGATCGATCAACTTAGAAAAATTCATCTTCAGGAATATTTTGAAATAAAAGGATATATACTACGTGAAGTCCAATGGAACTATCATATCAACCACAAAAAATTAAAATCCGTCGTTGTTATACTTATGGTGAAGTTGACAGTACAATAATTTTACTTAAACATCCCAAAATTGATTTTCATGTGGCTTTTCGATGCTTCTCTTATGCAAACACATCCTAGAAACTATAAGTGTGGCTCACTTTATCTATTCCTTGAGTGAAGAGAATGTTCAGATGTTTAATGCACTTCATAGTTACTGTTAAGACTATCAATGGGGTTTTCTTACACCAATTACCGCTTCCGAAAATTGCCATCCCATTTATTTTTTCTCTCTGCTTTCCCTTTCTGGTTAGTTGGTCGTTTTTCAGAAAAAGTCTAGGTGTGCGGGTTGGCAGATTCACATGTTCATATTTCCACTGATACTTTTATATCACAAGTTTGACCGACCACTTCCGCATTCCATATTCAACAAACTTTTTGGATCGTGGGTTCCCAAGTAGGCAGGATCAACATTGTGTTTCCATTGTTCCATCACCTGCAAACAGCACTCAGACTTCCCTGATCTACAAATTGACAACCAAATTCCCCTTTCTTTTTCTCATTTACTTTCCCTTTCTGGTTACTTAGTCATTTTTTTGAATGTATCATGCTTTTATATACAACACCCAAAGTTCCACAATATAAAAACTGACCGTCAAAGTCTGTCATTGTCCCCTATTCTGTGTTACACATTTTGCAATCAAAAGTTGGGATACATACAATTTGACCATCAGGCCCTCATGTCTCTTGAGTAGAACTTGTGGCCATGTTTTCAAGCCTGTCAATATACCATGTTTCAAGTATGTCTCATGCTTTTATATCACGAGTCTGACCAACTGCTTACCCATTGCATACTTCGCCACTATTTCCATCACCGGTTCCTAGCCAGGCTTTATCAACATTGTGCTTCCATTGTTCTGCGACCTACAAACAAAACCCAAAATTTCGCGATATACAAATTGATCGTCGAAATTTGTTATTGTGCCTTGTTCCGTGTTACACATTTTGCAGTCAAAAGTTTGGAGACATACAATTTGACCATCAGCCCCTCACATATCCTGAGTATAACTTGTCACCCTATTTTAAAGCCTGACCGACCGCTTTTTGTACTTGGCCATCTCTTGGAATCTCTTTCGCGGGTTGGCGGGTCGACGAAATGTGCAATGCTTAATCACTCTTCGCCATCCCCGCCACCTTCGCACTTCTTTCTAGATATGCAATTATTAAGCTTTAATGCTAATATATCATCATGCATGAACCATTAAGATTGTCATTAATGTCTGAAAGGTTGGAGCATATTTGTCATTAATACGAATTAAACCAAGATTTGCAGAGGGTTGTTTTATCCTTTCCAAGTGTACATTTCAAGCATCATGCAATATCTTTTGCATGTCGTCCGGTTGGTGGATTCATGAAATATTTAATCCTTAATCACTCTTCTTCATCATTGCCACCTTCACATTTTTTTCTAAATATGCAATTAGTAAGCGTTAATGGTAACAACTCATTATGCACAAACCGCGGAGATTGTCATTAATCAGTGAAAGGCTCGAGGAGATCTCCCATTGATACACATTAAACAAATATTTGTGGAGGGTTATATTATCCCTTTTGAATGTTTATTTCAAACATCATATGGATAAAATGGACATTCTCGTTAACTTATGGCAGTAGTTCGACAATAGTTTTTTCCAGATACATTAAACATCTTTGGGCATGATGACCAGAAGTTCCAATTCTCTGGGGAATATTCTTACTACTCATCTCCCTCCACCCAGGAGTAAAAAGGAGATGGTCCCTTGGTGCACCGAGAGATATACTTCAAGCCAAAGAATTCCAAGGCAACCATGCCTACTCAGAATGCCCACCCGCCTGCATTGATGGCTAGCGCAGAGGTTGATGCGGGCGATTTCGAGACGGAAGAAGATGATCTGATGGACGATGATACGGTGATGGATGATGGCAATGTAGAAGTTTTTCCCACTACTGCACCCAAATTGAAATCAACCATAATGGGGGGAACTTCCTGGGTTGGTGATGGCAGCCCTGATAAGACCAAAGGAAGGGGTTTCAAAAAAAAAAATCGACGATGAACGCAAAAGCTGCTTTGCATCTCGAGAGTAGGAATTCCATAGGCCCAAATTAGTCTGTTCTGAGTGGAAGTCTTTCACTATAAGGAAATGGTCTCTTGATGCTCCCAGAGATATATTTGAAGCCAAATAATTATTCAATTGTGGGACCACTCTCTTTTTCTCTAGATATACAATTAACATCTTAGGGAATGAGGATGAGAACTCCCACTGGTGCAAGGCATATTCCTACTACTCATCTCCTTCCACCTAGAATGGACTAATTTGGGCCTCTGGAATTGCTCCTCCAGCTTGTGTCCCTGAAGTCTTTGCCTATAAGGAGGGGCTCTCTTGGTCCCCTCCCACCCAGAACAAATTAATTTGACCTCTCGAATTGCTTGTGTAGGCTGTGTCCTTGAATTCTTCGACTGTGAGGAGGTGGTCTCTTGGTGTGTCCTCACTTTCAGTTTTGGGTTCTTTCGCTTGCCCTACAACATTTTGCATCTTCTTCCTCACGGGAATCTTGTGAGAACTATCAATTTTACCGCGAGGATGGGTTCTTAAGTCCTCCTACGTTTGAAAAATTATGGGGTTATTTTCTGTTGGGGTGGACCATTGGAGCGAACTTGCGAGATGTCATGCTCTTGGCAGTGGCGACCGTGGATTGGAAACTCTTCTCGTCGGGGAATTTTCCCTGTTATTTGTACAATTCAATGGTTCCTTGCAATGACTCCAGGTCGCCAACATTAGGAGTAGGAGTGTTGTTCACCTACTTCAAGACAAAGAATTATTCCACTGCAGAACCACTCTCCTATTTCTTTGTCACCTCAGGTCTTTTGCAAGATATTGAGATTGTGGTAATGAACATTGACCTTCTGAGGAGAAGAATGCAAGGCATTCCTAAATAAATCATGGTAATGAGTTTTGTATGCATGTTGAAGAGAATCTCGATGTCTCCTGCATGTTGTCCCACTAGAGGAACAACACAGAATTTTATGCATGTTTTTTTTTAGATCTTGTACCTGTATTTATGAAAAATATGTTCAATGCTTTGGTGCAAAGAACTCAGTCCAATTTCTATGGATAGATATACACTGCCCAGTATTTTTTTTTATGGATCTACTATTAAAAAATTTGCCTTGGAATCTTGGTTGTTGCTTCTTTGTTGGATTTAACACCTCTTCTCGTTAGCATGGTTTGATAGTCTCATAGTTCTTGAATATTGTATTGGCTCAAGTAATTTGATCTAATATGGAGCATTGAACAATTATATGACAATGCATTGTGTTGATCCAATCAAGATTCTATGGAAACAAAAATGAATTTCATATAGTTTCAAACCAACATTCAATTCTATTCGTAATGCAGATAGAACATAGCAACACTAATTCACAATGCGGCATTTGGGGCCTCGCCCTACAAATTTTGTTTTCATCTCAACCTTGCTGAGCAAATGATTTCTTATTTTCCTTTCGCTTCCTTGATTCCTTTACTCCAAAAGGAAACATTTTATTAGTTTTCCATCCCCTGGCCTCTATTTGAGCACTTTTTACTTTATTAATGAAATTATCAAATTTCTTCTACGCGAATAAAAAAAATATGATCTATGGTGGTTGAAGACAAATGGGACTATGAAATCAACCACAATATTAAAATTCAAGATCGTCATTGTTGTTTCTAGATATGCAATTATTAATCTTTAATGCTAACAACCCATCATGCAAGAAGTTTAATACTTAAGATAATTTGTCAAAGTCATGGAAGAATGTATCAAGAACACAATTACTCCCACAAGTTGCAATAAAAACAAATATTCAACAAAGCATTTGCTCACACGCTTTTTAATGGTATAAGCACAATAGAAAATGAGTAAGTGGATAAAATGTTGGACTAGAAAATGATGGTTTTGCAACAATTGGGCTTGTTTGAGACCAATTACCTCTTACGAAAATTGCCCTTCGCTTTTCTATTTTCCCACTCTTTTATCCCCTTCTTTTCCCTCTTCTATACTTAACCAAATTCCCCTTTCTTTTTCCCCTATACTTTCCCTTTCTTCTTACTTAGTCATTTTTTCTGAAAATGTCTTATTGTGCTGGTTGGCGGATTCACGGGTTCACATTTTGATTCATTCTTTTATATCACGATTCTGACCTAGTGCTTTCCCTTTCCATACCTAGCCACATTTTCAATCATGGGTTCCCATGCAGGCAGTCTCTAAATACAACACTCCGGCTTCTGCGATATACAAATTCACTTCTGGACTACCACATCATCCCCTCTTCTGTGTTACACATTTTTCACTCAAAAGTTATGATACATACAATTTGACCATTGGGGCCTCACATCTCCTCGGGAACCCTTGTCACCCTATTTTGAAGCCTGCCCGATTGCTTTCCACACTTGGTCATTTCTTGGAATCTCTTTCGTGGATCATTGGGTTGGCGAGTTCAGGAAATTTCCAATTCCTAGTCATCATTTCATGTTCCTGCCACCTTCAGACTTCTTTCCAAGTATATGCAATAAGTATACAACTTCTCCAGAAACATGAAGAAAAGATATTGCCAAGAAATGGGATATGTATTACAAATTTGAATATATTATCCCTTCTTTTCCCTCTTCTATACTTAACCAAATTCCTGTTTCATTTTCCCCTCTACTTTCTCTTTCTGGTTACTTAGTCATTTTTTCATAAATTTCTAACTGCGCGGGTTGGCGGACTCACGTGTGCACTCATGCTTTTATATCGCGACTCCGACCGACTGCTTCCCCATTCCATACCTAGCCACTTTTCTAATCACAGATTCCCAGGAAGGTGAGCTCTAGATTGCACTTCCATTGTTCTATGACCTACAAACAACACCCGGACTTACACGATATACAAATTTATTGTCGGACTCCCACATCATACCCTCTTCTGTGTTACACAGTTTGCACTCAAAAGTTTTGAGACCTGCAATTTAACCTTCGGGTCCTCACGTCTCCTGGGGAACTATTGTCACCTCATTTTGAAGCTCGTGCACCTGCTTTCCATACTTGGTCATTTCTTGGAATCTCTTACATGGATCGTCGGGTTGGTGGGTTCACGAAATATCCAATTCCTAATCGTTGTTTCCTGTGCATGCCACCTTCTCACTTCTTTCCAAGTATGCAATAACTGAGGTTTAATGCTAACATCTCACCATGCCTCCAGGAGACAGTCATACTAACTGTCCCTACACAACTTGTCCAGAAACATGCAAAAAATATCATGTCAGGTAATGGGATATCTATTGCAAATATCAATATATTAGCGAAAAAGAGTCCCACTGACTGTTTCCCTATTCCATACTTACCAAATTTTTCTCTTACAGGTTCCCAGACAGGCAGGATGCACTTCCATTGTTCCTTGACCTACAAACAACACCCCGAATTTCGCGATATAAAAATTGACTTCCGAACTCCCACATCATCCCCTCTTCCATGTTACACATTTTGCACTCAAAAGTTCTGATACATACAATTTGACCATTGGGGCCTCACGTCTCCTCGAGAACCCTTGTCACCCTATTTTGAAGCCCATCTGACCACTTTCCACACTTGTCCATTTCTTGGAATCTCTTTCATGGATCGTCGGGTTGGAGGGTTCGGGAAATTTCCAATTCCTAGTCGTTGTTTCCTATGCCCACCACCTTCACACTTCTTTCCAAGTATATGCAATAAGTATACAACTTCTCCAGAAACATACAGAAAAGATCTTTCCAGGAAATGGGATATCTATTACAGATTTGAATATATTAGGCCTTCTTTCCCCTCTTCTATACTTAACCAAATTCACGTTTCTTTTTTCCCTCTACTTTCTCTTTCTGGTTACTTAGTAATTTTTTTCCGAACATGTCTAACTACATGGGTTGGTGGACTCATGGGTTCACATTTGCACTCGTGATTTTATATTGTGACTCTGACTGACCACTTCCCCATTCCATACCTAGCCACTTTTCCGATCGCAGATTCCTGGGCAAACATGCTCTAGATTGCACTTCCATTGTTCCCTGACCTACAAACAACAACCTGACTTCCACGATATACAAATTTATTTTTGGACTCCCACATCATACCCTCTTCCATGTTACACAGTTTGCACTCAAATGTTCCGAGACCTACAATTTGACTATCGGGTCCTCACGTCTCCTGGGGAACTATTGTCACGCCATTTTGAAGCCCATCTGTTCACTTTCCACACTTGGCCATTTCTTCAAATCTCTTTCGTGGATCATCGGGTTGGTGGGTTCACAAAATATCCAATTCCTAATCATTGTTTCATGTGCCCACCACCTTCACACTTCTTTCCAAGTATGAAATAACTGAGGTTTAATGCTAATCGCTCACCATGCCTTGAGGAGACAATTGTCCCTACACAACTTGTCTAGAAACTTGCAGAAAATATCATGCTAGGTAATGGGATATCTATTACAAATATCAATATATTAGCGAAAATGAATCCAACCGACCATTTCCATATTCCATACTTACCGACTTTTTCTCTTGCGGGTTCCTGGACAAGCGGGCTCAAGGTTTCCCTTGCATTGTTCTGCGACCTGCAAACAACACCCAAAATTTTATGATATACATGCAGAAAATATCTTGCCAGGTAATGGGATATCTATTACAAATTTCAATATATTAGCGAAAATGAGTCCGACCGACCGTTTCCCTATTCCATACTTAGCCATTTTTTCAATTGTGGGTTCCTGGACAGGCAGGCTCAAGATTTCCCTTCCAATGTTTCGCGACCTGCAAACAACACCCGAAATTCCCTCAAATATACAAATTGGTCACTGGACTACCCCATCATGCCCTCTTCCATTTTACGCCTTTTGCAGTCAAAATTTTTGAGACATACAATTTGACCATTGGGCCCTCACCTCTCTTGAGAATCCCCTGTAACCCTATTTTGAAACTCGTCTGACCGATTTTCATACTTGGCCATTCCTTACTTACTCTTCCCCATCCTCATCACCTTCACACTTGTTTATAATAAAAAAATGTTTATAAACACACACACACACACATATATATATATATTATAAAGACATATAATTTAATCGTTGGGCAATCACCTCTCTTCTATATCCTTTGCAACCTTACTTTCAAGCTCGTTTGATCGCTTTTCACACACACACACACACACACACACACACACACACACATATATATATATACATATATATATATATTTCTAAGTATGCAATTAGTAAGCTTTAATGCTAAACCAAGAATTGAGTAGATCTCCCATTAATATGCATTAAACCAAGATTTGCAGAGGGTTATATTATCCCTTCTAAGTGTTAATTTCAAACATCATGGAATGTCGTTCGGGTGTCGTCGGGTTGGCCTGTTCGGAAAACGGTCTGACCGATCGTTTCCCTATTCCATACTTAGCCACTTTCCCGGAATTCCGCAAATATACAAACTAGCTGTTGGACTACCCCATCATGCCCTCTTTTGTTTTACGCGTTTTGCAATCAAAATTTCGGATACATACAATTTGACCGTCAGACACTCACCTCTCCTGAGTATCCCCTATAACCCTATTTTGAAGCCCGTCCGACCGCTTTTCATACTTGGACATTCCTTACTTTCTCTTCCCCGTCCCCGTCACCTTTGCACTTGTTTATAATAAAAAATTGTTTATAAAAACATTAATATATATTATAAAGACATATAATTTGACCAGCAAGTGCTCACCTCTCCTCAGTATCCCTTGCAACCCTACTTTCAAACTCGTCCAATCGCTTTTCAAACTTATATATATAAAAGACTCTTATTTATAATAAAAAAAAATTGTTTATAAAAAGATTATTATATATATATATATATATATATATATATATAAGGTCTTATTTCTAAATATGCAATTAGTAAGATTTAATGGTAACACCTCATCATGTAGGAACTGTATAAATTGTCATTGATGAGTGAAAGGCTTGAGGAGATCTCCCATTAATATGCATTAAACAAAGATTTGTGGAGGGTTATATTATCCCTTCCGAATGTTAATTTCAAACATCGTGGAATCTCATTCATGCGTCATCGGGTTGGCGCATTCATGAAACCTCCAATCCTTAATTTCTCTTCGTCGTACTCGCCACCTTCGCACTTCTAAGTATGCAATAAGTAAGTTGTACTCCTAACAGCTCATCATACAGCACCCATAGAGATTTTCATTAAGGGTGAAAGGCTCGAGGAGATTTCCCATTCACACACATTGAACCAACATTTGCGGAGGGTTATATTATCCCCTCCAACTGTTCATTTCAAGCATCGTCTGGAGAAAACGGATGTTCTCATAAACTTATGGCACCATCTCAACAACAGTTATGTGGAGATACAATGAACATCTTTGGGCACGAGGACCAGAGATTCCATTGGTCCAGGGCATATTCTTACTACTCATCCCCCTATGCCCAGAATGAAATAATTTGGACCTCTGGAATTGCTCATGCAGGTTGTGTCCCTAAATTTTTTGACTATAAGGAGCTGGTCTCTTGGTGCACCGATAAATATATTTCAGGCCAAAGAATTATCTCACTGTGGGACCACTCTCCCGTTTCTTTATAACCTCGGGTCTTCCGCCAGATGTTAAGATTGTCAGAGCCAACATTGACGTTCAGAGGAGAAGACTCCAAGCAATTCCTAAGAACGCATAATAACAGGTTGGACCTCTTTCCCGAGTTCCTAGAAGACCCGATGGTAGTTCATGAAGATATCACAATCTTGTAGGTTAGTTCATTTAGAAATCCATTCCGGGAAATTGCCTGGTTGTTTACAAGAATAATGGGACAGGAATCCACAACAACTATTTCCTACATGCTTCTTTATATTTTGTATTTCACAGTCAAGGAACAAGCCATTTTTTATTAGGGGAAGCTAATTTCCCTTGAAATTTGTTCCCAATTGTCATGCTTCAAAAAGGAGAAGAAATTATATATGTCATCCTACTTGGTTTTCGCGATAGCGCATTGCTGTCTATTTCCAAAATGGAGTCTCTCCAAGAAGGTAAACTGGGAATTCGACCCAGTAACCTTCTGGTACCAGTCCTTGTGGAGGTAAAAGGCCTCCCACTATTTTTATGAGGTTTTTAATAACTTTGTCTATGTTTTCAAAGTTTTATTATTACAAAAGGATGCTCCCCACATATCTAACAAGGCAACCAAGTTTTTGGATAGGAAGGGGGCACTTGAACAAATGGAGAATTGCAATGTGATAAGGATTTTTGGCTCCAACGAAAAACCTTCTCTCCTTCCATGTCACACTATGGACATAATGTTTGTTACATAAATAGCAAGGCAATACAACTACTGGTTGCATCTATTCCATGAGAAGAGAAAAAAACAATTCATTCCTCTGCCTTGGAAAATCAGGGACTTTGTGTTGAGAAACGTCAACAAAATTAACGAATATGCAGCCCATTTCAACAACTTGAACCTAAGATATGTTGATAGGCTAAGAGGGTTCAACCCTAATGGATTTTTTTTAGAACATTCACTTGCAGTTGGCCTCAACAATTCTTTTTTCCAGAGACACATGAGAGAAAACAGAGACACTGACGACAACACTCCTGCTTTTGACGTCGACGACCTAGACACATTTCAAAGAACCACTGAATTGTACAAGAAACAAGGAAAAGGCCCCGGTGAGAAGAGTATTCAATCCCCAGATTCCACTCCCAAAAGTACAACATCCCAGAGCATCGCTCCAACAGCCCACCCCAGTAAGAAAGCAACCTAGAATTCTTTAAATGGAGGAGGAGATAACAACACTCCTCGTGCTAAAATTGATAGTTCTCACAAGCTTCCCATGAAGAAGAAGAGAAAAAAAATTCTAGGGCAGGCGGAAGAGCCCAAAATTAAGAGTGAGAACATGGAACTTGAGACTAATCTAGTTAGCGTATTCTGCAACCTTTATCAACCCGAAGACGTGATCCATCATAGTCTCCCAATGGATATAGATAAGACCAAATTTTTTTACGAAGATAAATCCTTCGTATTCCAAAGTGTTGTTTTTTACAGGGAGTCTAAACATTAAATTATTGAAAAGAGAGATGTAAAAAATAAAAAAGGGAAATCTCGTTCAGCGATTAACCTTGGCAACATGCAGTCATCCCAAATCTCTCGACTTCATAGAGCAACCGGAGATTCTCTTGAAGATTCCATTGGAGGCATTGAGGCTGAGAATGCCAAATTGAAGGACCAAGTCAAGGAATTGGAGGAAGCTTTGATTCCTATGACATTGCTTGCCATTCCTTTAGCAATAGCCATGCCTATTGTTAGTCCCTAAAGTTGCACTTGACTGTGAGAGGGAAAGATAGGGCATCATCAAGTTATTGCAATGGTATTTTTAATGGTTTTCTGAATAGGTTTTTAGAAAATGGTTGAAAGTTCGTTCAAGGATTCAAAACAAACACATAACTCAAATGTAAAACAAGAAAACATCTCATTGATTTAGTAAATGGTAGTCACATCAATAGATCAAAAAATAAAATAAATAAAGAAGGAAATATATGAGAGTATTCAATTTGTCAACCCCATATAGATTTCTTATTTCAAAATATAATTGAGAAACAAGAACATGTACTTGAAGGCAAACTTGATAATAAACAAAAACAACAAAGTTTTCATTGTGTTACGTAAGATCAAGAAATCAAATGCATTGCAATAGAATAAATGACTTCAAGTAAGAAAAGAAATAGAATAAGATATGACAAAGGATCTGATGATCAACATGCCTTTTCCATTTAGTATCAATATGGAATACAAACTGTCTAGAAGTGGATTTTTACAAAAAAGGTCCTTGAATGCCCAACTAATCACCCAAAATTCTCCTTCTACAGAGTTTATATAGAAACAATACATAATTATCAAGATCCAAAAGAAATGGATCTCAAAACCTCCTCATATGTATTTAGTTTCTTGTTTCAAATGATCAAGGAGAATATCAAATTTGATCTCCAAGTTGAATTGATGAAGTGGCTTGTCAACTGTTGTCCATGAGATGTTTTAGGAAAATAAATCTGGCAAATTACTGAAAAATAGGGTCCAAAAATCTCTTTGTATCTCCCAAATGGTGATAGTTGTGTAACAACCGAGAGAGTTTTTTGTGAAGGGTCATGTTCCCAATAAAAACCTCTTTTGTTTTTCAAAAATTCATCTCCATTTGTTCTGAAACCTCGCCTAAAATTAGTGACTAAAACAAGAAATTATTTATTCTGAAATATCTAAAAAATAGGCCTCAAAGATAAATTTGAATATCTTAAAATGTGATAGATGTGTAAAAACAGAGAGAGGATTTTGTTAATGGGAATGTTCCCAACAAAAACCTCTTTTTGTTTCCAAAAATTCATCTCCATATGTTCTGCAACCTCTCCCAAAATTACTGACTAAACCAAGAAATTTTTTATTGTGAAATATCAGAACAATAGGCCTCAAAGATAAATTTGAATCTCTTAAAATGTGATAGTTGTGTAAAAATAGATAGAGGTTTTTGTGAAGGGGAATTTTCCCAACAAAAACATATTTTGGTTTCAACGAATTCATCTCCATCTGTTCTGAAACCTCTCTTGAGGATAAAGGCTGAAATAGGTAAAAAACGGAGTATTTCCTGTAGCTTTTCTGGTTGTGCAAAAAGATCATCTCTGTCATCATAAACTACATATGTACCTTTAAACACAGATTCAGATATTGAATTTTATTTTGTGGTTTCTCTTGTCATACGTCTCCTGGAGTATTGAGCAACATGTTTTCTCTTGACTTGTCTCTTCCTCAAGTTTTCATATTCTTTCTCAGTCTTGTGCAAAAAAGGTGACTCTGCCTGTTTTTTTCAATGTTGTCTTGGAATCTTCTGAATTATCCTCTATAATTATGAGATTGTCCTTGGGAAATTAAGAACATGTGTTAGTTTTTTGCTCTGTTTTTTGCCTTTTGAATTTTTATTACTTGTAGATTTATGTTTCTGTTTAACTGGGGACTGAAATGGGTTCATAGTATAATCTTCATCCTCATCAATTTCCATATTTATCTCTGGATTAATAAATCTGTCAATATCTTCATCTGGTTTAAGTTTCTACCTCAGCTAGTGGTAGCTTCCTCATGATCTTTACCTACAGGCGAATCTCCAATGGTTTGTTGAGTTTGCAAGTTCCTCTTGCTAGACAGAGTTACCCTTGTTGTAGGTGATTATTCTTTAATTAGGAACTCAGTGGCTTTACCAGTTTGTTTCTGTTGGGATGATTTATTCCTTTTGGAATTTTTTGATTTAGCTGACTGTAAATCGTTTCTTAAAGACTAGATTAGCCAATCCTAGGGTCTCTGGACTTTGTTTAAAGAGGACATTACCAGTGTCTTAATTAAACCCTGGTGAAAGAGACTACCTTTAGTTGTAGCAAGATGAGACTGCAATCTCTTGGACATTTTAGATAAACTCTTAAGTAGAAAGTAGGGTAAATTAAGATGATAATCACCATTAATGTGAATTAGTAGTCTGATATGGTAAATATAAACCAATGAAAACCTACCCTAACACTTGATATACATGTGGATGATCAGCAAAGCAGTATACCATTCCTTATTTACCCAGCTATGTGGTATTCCCTTTTTCCAATTAGGGTTTTATTTTTCTGGGATTAAAAATTCATTCAGAAATTCCATAACCATATTCTCCTTCTTCCACCACCTTTCCCCGCCAACTGGAAATCTACAGGATTTATCAATTGAATGTTTAGTCACCAGCATCAGTAATTTTCCAACTATAGCTTCAAAGCCATCAAAATTCTGTGCGAAAACCATTGAAATTCGTTCATCATGCCCCTAGAGGGTTGTGAAAAAGTCAAACCAACCCACATCTTTAAACCTCTGTGCCATTTGAGGGTATGCTTCAAGTAATTTCATGCCCTCAGTTTCCAGACTGACAATTTGGCCACTCTTCTTTGGTGCCATGCTGCTGATATAGTCCTGTAAACAGATCTGCAAGGATTGGTGATTTGAATTCTTATTTCCTGTGGGCTATTAAGAACTAAGAATCACTTCTTCCTTCAATTTGATCTATGCACAAAATATTCAACACACTAAAATAGAAGGTGATGGTTCTATTAATGATATTCAAACATATTTGATTTGATGCAGGTATGGAAGGTACAACTCAATCCCTCATATGTAGTTGTTATAAAAAAAATAGCAACCTGAAATAGATCATAAAGAAATACACAGATCTTCTAATCATGATTTGAAAAGTTGGGACACGATCTAGGTAGGATGGTTCATACAAAACCATGATTATTCTCGATGCTACGGGAATAGCACTATTCCTGCAGCGCTTTTTCTGACTTGGCAAAATTTGAAAATTCAAATAATGAAAGGACAAGTGATGTGACAAAATATTATCATATCGAATCCTAATCTTTAAAAACACTAAAAATCATTTAAAATTGCAATACAAATTGAAAAATAATCTTCCAAGCCAAGAGGTAAAAATAGATTTTTTGATAGAAAATCATGAAAAAGGAGAGGGCAGGGACTAGGGATACTCACTCAATCAAAAACAAGGTTAGTGACTAACATTGGCTCCTTCTGGGGGTAAAGTTTCATAATGAAGCTTTAAGAACTATTGACCAATGCCTTCATATCCTTCTAATTCTCTTTATTTCCCTATTTTGTCATCCTTTATTGAAAACCACAAACTGTAAAGAAACAATTCCATTGGGTATATGGAGTCTTTATTTGAGCTAAAAAATAACAACCACAAAACTGCAAGTAGTCTTTAAATTGGGCTATGGAGTCCTTATTCCTTCATACTGAAAACTTGACACTACTCTCATATTGTAAATTGATCTTCAAACTAAAACCAACATGCTCAAAAATAAATCTTATTTATGTACAACTCCTACACAACTAACCAATCAGTTCCTTTATCAGGTCACATCAAACTTCCAATGCAGCCATGAAATCATTTGACTGACAAGATGGTCTTCTTCCTTGGAAGTAAATAAGAAAATGTATAAAAACTAAGATGTTTGCAGTAAAAAATGAATGGGCAGCCCATACTTATAGCTGCAATTTGCTTTAATTCTAAATGTTGCAAAATTTTGAACCTATGGAAACACTAACTCCATGTAGACAGCTACTGGATCATATATAATATGACAAAATTCCAGCTGATGAAAAAACCCAAACTGCTCCCCTAACATTTTTGTTGTATTTGGGAGACCATAATCCACTTGATTTCCTTGAAACAACACATGAACATCACTTGTTTTATTATAGTGAACAACAACATCTTGGGTAGGTTGATTTCTTTCATTTATTTCTCCAACATTAGATTCATACTCATCAAAAATAGGCTCACTGTTGCACAGATCAATGAATGTTGATGTAAAATTCTACTCTTCTCCATTTTCATATTCATCATATATAGGTTGACTATAAAAAATTTATGAATGTTTAAATTCACAAAATTTTGTTTCATTATGCTCTTCAAAGAAAGAACACAAATGAACAACCTGGTCTTTTGGAACAAAAATTTCATTATGACAATCCAATAAATTTGTTGTCATACTATCCATGACACTATCATCAACAACATCTTGAAAAACTTCTCCTTGAAAAGAAGAATGAGATAAAGTTTCATGAATGATCAAATCTTATTCATCATGAAAGGATGGAGACTTTTGATTGATTTCAACTGGCAATGATAAAAAAAATTGTTCATCATTAATATAATCTTCAAGAATTTCCTCACTAAAACACTGGCCTTCACAAATATTTCCAGTAGCAAATTCTTCATGAAGAGACCCATTTGAATGGCCATCAAAATTGTTAAGAGCATTATGAGAACATTCCAAAATATCCTCACTAATCTCATCACTAAAGCACTGCTGGAAAAAAAAAATCTAAGAGGTTTAAATTGTTCACAAAAATCATTCAAGAGGCATTCGAAAGGATAAGTCCTCTTACAAAATGAATGAAAAGCATCATGGAAATCATTTAATGATGAAACACTGGAAACAGGAAGAGATCGGTACCATTGTCTCGCCTCTCCTTCCAAGGAGTACATAAACATCTTCAGCAGTACATGTTCATGATGAATATCAAGCTGATCCATGTATTGATGAAAATCAATCAATTGTTGTGCAAGATGATCGTGATCATATCCTATGAACCTCGGAAGGTAGTCTCCCCATTCATGCATAGTAGGCACAACATTTGGAAAGCCAGGAATACTAGAGAAATCAAATGGAGCAAACCTACGAGCCAAAATGGCTTCCATAGCCTTTGACATCTTGGATCAGTGGAGTTTCCAATGGATTCTTCCTTCATGGAATCTCCATGTGAATGATACAGTCATAAAAAAATGTCCAACTCTTATTCACCATCAAGAGCTATAATTGATCATTTTCTTTCTCCTAAGGATAAATTCTTCGTTCCTATGTCCCCGACAATGACACTAAAAGATGTTAGTCCCTAAATTTTCACTTGACTATGAGAGGGAAAGCTAGGGCATCATTAGGTTATTGCAATGGTATTTTTAAGGGTTTTCTGAATAGGTTTTTAGAAAATGGGTGGAAGTTGGTTCAAGGATTCAAAATAAACACATAACTCAAATGTAAAACAAGAAAACATCCCACTAATTTCGTAAATGGTAGTCACATCAATAGATCAAAAAATAAGGTAAATAAAGAAGGAAATATATGAGAGTATTCAATTTGTCAACCCCATATAGATTTCTTATTTCAAAATATCATTGAGAAACAAGAACATGTACTTGAAGGAAAACTTAATAATAAACAAAAACAACAAATTTTTCACTATGTTACTTAAGATCAATAAATCAAATGCATTGCAATAGAATAAATATCTTCTCAATTGTTGTCCATGAGATTTTTTAAGAAAATAAATCTGATAAATTACTGAACAATAGGGTCCAACAATCTCTTCATATATCCCAAACAGTGATATTTGTGTAAAACCCGAGAGAGGTTTTTGTGAAGGGTCCAGTTCCCAAAAAAAACCTCTTTTGGTTTCCAAAAATTCATCTTCAGTTGTTCTTCAACCTCACCCAAATTAGTGACTAAAACGGGAAATTATTTATTGTGAAATCTCTGAAAAATAGGCCTCAAAGATAAATTTGAATCTATTAAAATGTGATAGTTGTGTAAAAACTGAGAGAGGTTTTTCTGAAGGAGAATGTTTCCAACAAAAATATCTTTTGGTTTCAACGAATTCATCTTCAATTGTTCTGAAACCTCTCTTGAGGATAAATACTAAAATGGGTAAAACAGAGTATTTCCTGTAGCTTTTCTCGTTCTGCAAAAGGATCATCTATTTCATCATAAACTACATCTGTACCTTTAAACATGGATTCAGATATTGAATTTGATTTTGTGGTTTCTCTTTTCACAGGTCTCCTGGAGTATTGAGCAACATGTTTTCTCTTTTCTTGTCTCTTTCTCAAGTTTTCAAATTCTTTCTCAGTCCTATAAAAAGAAGGTGTCTCTACCTGTTTTTTCAATGCCTGTCTTGGAATCTTCTGAATTATCCTCTATAATTATGAGATTCTCCTTGGGCACTTAGGCATAGGTGTTATCTTTTTTCTCTGTTTTTTTCCTTTTGCATTTTTCTTACTTGTAGATTTTTGTTTCTACTTGACTGGGGACTGAACTGGGTTCGTAGTATAATCCTCATCCTCATCAATTTCTATATTTATCTTTGGATTAATAAATATGTCAATATCTTCATCTGGTTTAAATTTCTTACCTCAGATAGTGGTATGTTCGTTGTGCTCTTTACCTACATGAAAATCTCCAATGGTTTGTTGAGTTTGCAACTTCCTCTTGCTAGCCCGAGTTACTCTTGTTCCAGGTGATTCTTCTTTAATTAGGAACTCGATGGCTTTACCAATCTATTTCTGTTGGGCTGATTTATTCCTTTTGGAATTTTTTGATTTAGTTGATTGTAAATCGTTTCTTAAAGACTGGATTAGCCAATCCCAAGGTATCTGGACTTCATTTAAAGAGGAGATTACCAGTGTCTTAATTAAACCCTAGTGAAAGAGACTACCTTTAGTTGTAGTAGGATGAGACTGCACTCTCTTGGACATTTTAGGTAAACTCTTAAGTAGAAAGTAGGGTAAATTAAGAGGATAATCACCATTAATGTGAATTAGCAGTCTGATATGGTAAATATAACCAAATGAAAACCTTCCCTCACACGTGATATAGTTGTGGATGATCAGCAAAGCGGTATGCCATTCCTTCTTTACCCAACTATGTGGCATTCCCTTTTTCCGGTTAGGGTTTTGTTTTTCTGGGATTAAAAATTGATTCACAAATTCCATAACCACATTCTCCTTCTTCCACCACCTTTTCCCGCTAATTGGCAATATACAGGCTTTAGACATTGAATGTTCAGTCACCAGCATCGGTAATTTTCCAACTATAGCTTCAAAGCCATCAAAATTATGTTCGAAAACCATTGAAATATGTTCATCGTGCCTCTAGAAGGTTGTGAAAAATTCAAACCAACCCACATCTTTAAACCTTTGCACCATTTGAGGGTATGCTTCGAGTAATTTCATGCCCTCAGGTTCCACTCTGATAATCTGGTCGCTCTTCTTTGGTGTCATGTTGATGATATGGTCCTGTAAAAAGATCTGCAAGGATTGGTGATTTGAATTCTCAGTTCCTGTGGGTTGTTAAGAACTAAGAATCACTTCTTCCTTCAATTTGATCTCTGCACAAAATAGCCGACACACTAAAATAGAAGGTGATGGTTATGTTAATGATATTCAAACATGTTTGATTTGATGCAGGTATGGCAGGTACAACTCAATCCCTCCTATATAGTTGTTATAAAAAAAATAGCAACCCGAAATAGATCATAAAGAAGTAGGCAGATCTTGTAATCATGATTTGAAAATTTAGGACACGATCTGGGCAGGATGGCGCATGAAAAACCATGATTATTCCCGACGCTACGGGAATAGCGCTATTCCTGCAGCACTTTTTCTGACTTGGAAAAATTTGAAAATTAAAATAATGAAATGACAAGTGATGTGACAAAATATTATCATATCAAATCCTAATCTTTAAAAAAATTAAAAATCATTTAAAAATGCAATAAAAATTGAAAAATAATCTTCCAAACCAAGAGGTAAAAACAAAGTTTTTGATATAAAATCATGAAAAAGGAGAGGACATGGACTAGGGATACTCACTCAATAAAAAACAAGGTTGGATACTAACACTTGCCACCCCTACAACCAAGTTAAAAGTATCCTCTAGCCTCCTCGCATCGTGTAGAGGATATGTGGAGAAGAATACCAAGAAAAGAATGGAATTGATTACTAAGGCATGGGAAACATCATAAAGTATGGCTTCCCCTGGAATGAGGGAACATAGTTTGAGAGGAACATTTACAGGTGGATTTAAAAAATAAAGAACGTTTCTATTTAGACACGGACATCCCTTTTGGCACCCATGTCAGCAACATTACAGAAACGAGAAGAAGACAAGAAGATATTCCCTCCAAAAATTAGATCACTCAATTAAATGCATGCTGGAAAGAGAAAGTGAAGAACCTGCATCTCATTGTCCAATCATGTGAACAAGCCATATCAAAGAAAGAAAAATTATTTAGAACACTGACCGAAATAGACTTAGCCGGAAGGACCAACGAGGTCCAAGACCCCAACTTAATTGTCAACTCCTTTCCCTTAACTAAGCAAGCCTTCTATAAACAAGTTGATACTTTTAAGGGGTTGTCTTTAGAAAAGTTTTACAACATCCTTGAATATGGTGAAAATGATGTGGACAACTGGCTAGTCAACTATTCGGTACAAAATGAAGAAATTGATCAGGCTCTATGTAATCTTTCTATCGATATAAGGGAATTAGAAAAGGAAAATTTCAACATAAAAATCCGAAATGATATTAGTGTGGCTCCCTTGAGAAGCTACATTGAAGAATGGGTCCAAAGGGCAATGGAGCAGGTCATCAACGAAAGGAAACAGATAGTTGGAACAATTCCAGTAGTCCTCGATGACAACAATAAAAAGGCATCAGCAAGAAAATAGAAAAAGGGGTGATATGTATCATCACTATAAGTCTATACTGATCACATCCTACTTTGTTTATCAATCCAGTTATTCCACCTTTTTAAATAGAAATGTCTAGCCAAATATTGATACCTTCCAATTTCTTCTTTCCAGTTATTGTTCTCTATTGTCGCCCACTTCTTCTTTCCACAATCTTATTTATTATACATATTTCTCTTATGATCTGCGGGAGCCACAATCCCAGTCTATATGAAAAACACATTTAAACTTCTAGTCTAAATTTATGTGCTTGGAAATTTTTATCTTCAACTATGTTCAATGTCAAGAAATTATGTTTATTTAATTTGAATGTAACTTTATATGTGTCTTATGTGGTTTATCTTTTTCTCATGCATATATTTTTCTCCTTCTATGCATATAACTTTATTTGTCATGGCACATATAGAGACACACAAGCCAGATGATCTATGAAAATTTTACTTAACTCTAACCAGTTGGAAGTATACGGAAATCATTATGAATGAATTTCATAAATACATTGAAGAGATAAAACATGCAATGTAGGAATGGAAATTTGGAACATAGCAAGTCACACTACTGGTAAGAACGGAAATTTCGAACATAGCAAGATGGATTATATAGTTCCAAAAACTAAATGGGGCTCTAGAGGCCATGTGTCATTTCCTGTATGGATACCACCTGTGCTTCATGCGTCTTGCCACGTCTCCGCTACAGTTTCCATCTGCCTCCGCTACTTTTTCCCCATCCCTGTGCATTTATTCCCAATTCAACCCGACAGGGACTACGCTACCATGCAACACTTGTTTTAAAATGTTACATAGACATACACATGTATCAAACATTTGAACATAAAAGACACCATATATATTTGTGTGATTTGACTTAACTATCTATTTGAGAATGTACACTTTCTTCATACTAGTTATTTTAGAATGTTACATAGACATACACATTTATCAAACATTTGAACATAAAAGACACCATGTTTGTGTGATTTGGCTTAACTATCTATTTGAGAATGTTGCACAACATACTTTTTAATCAAACATTTAACCATAGAAGCCACCATATTTGTGTGGTTTGACTTAGGGAAAAACATATCACTAAGGTTTCAATGTTCATACATGGAATAAAAGTGCCTATCCATAAACCAAGGAAAATGTAAACTTATTTTCTAAATGTAAGACACAAATTGCACTTTGTATGAAATTGACACGAACATTGTAAGTTCATATCATACATGTGATTCTCATTGAAGAGCACTTGAATTTGTAGTAATTTTGCTTGATATTTTGTGTTTCAATCCTTTAATTTCTAAAGAATTCATACTAACTTAAGGTTTCAAGGTTTCATACCAAGAAGTA
>ML790220.1:349900-375940 GCA_009831015.1 Picea engelmannii
CTTAATTTTTATATATAATTTTTTTCTTCTCTTATTTTTTATATATATTTTTAATTTTTTTGTTTTTTTTCATAGTTAGTCTTTTAAGATTTTTTTAATCTTTTTTAAATATAAATTTGATTTTAAATTTTAATTTTTTTTAAATTTCATTTTTTTCTTTTTTTTTAGATTTTTTTAGTTTTTAATTTGTAAAAAAAAAAATTGAATTATATTTTTTTTTGCTAAATATTGAAAAGTAGTGTTATTTAACTACAATTATTTTATGTGTATTGAAGTAAAAGTAAAACATGTGTTAAAAATGATATTTTCCACTATATTTAAAAAATATGGAATCATATACTAATTAAGGAGACACAATTATATGAAAATTCTTAATTTCAAAAAATTAAATGCTAAAAAAAAAATTAAGATTGAAAGAAGCACGGAAAAATGACTAAAAACGTCGTTGAAAAAAAATAGAAAAAATTGAAAATAGATGAAAAAACAAGTATTTAAAAAAATAATGTGGAAACATTATGGATCATAAAAAATAAAATATCAAAAACTACCTAAAAAGGGAGGGGGAGCTACCGGGTAGCACCATTTTTAAAAATGGGGTAAAAAATGTGACCCCGAAAAAAGCCAAAAAGTTCTCATTAAGTTGGTAACTATGTTTGACCACCACAACTATGAAAATAGCTAAAGTAGAAGAAAAAAAAATTAAAAAGTAAAGAAAAAAAATAAAACACTTGAATTGCATATGGAAAATCTTATTAACTCGGAGATACCTCTCAAATAACTAGACAATTGTATTGAAAAAATGATATGAGATGTATATGAAAGAGAAAGCCCATATATATTATAACATATATGTGCCCCTATTTATACAAATAAATAGACAAAAACCCTAACACAACTTAATTTAAAACTTAAATCATTAATAAAAGTCATTAAATTTGTATTATATAAAAATAAATATACATAAATAATGTACATAAAATCTAAATTTCTATCAAAAATGTTGTGATGAGATACATAACACTAGTTTAAAGTTTTCTAGTGGATCATTAACCTCTAACTTTAAAAAATTATACATAAGTATAATTAAGACTAACATAAGTTTATATAATTTTATACACAAGTTTTTTAAATACAAGATTAACATATACAAAATATTAAATAATTATATATAAATCAACTCACTCTAAAAGAACAAATATTTTTTAATTAATTTAATATACTATTTTATTCATATTCACAATAATTTACTCTAAAAACATAAATGTTTTTAAATTAAATTAATATATTATTTTATCCATCTTCATAATAATTTATTTATTTTTAGAAATTTTGAAAAAAAAATATAGAAGAATAAATAGACTCACAAAGAAAAAGGATATATTAAAATAGATTGTAGCCCAATTCTTATAAAGAAATATTGAAAGTTTGGTTTGTTTTGACCTATCATATCAAGAAAAAGTGATTGATATTTTTCTTTCAATTTGTCACCTTCCGAGAATTTGTAATTTAGAAGGCGAAAGAACTTCAAAACCATTAAAAAACATGATTATTAACATAGTATAAGCATATTTTTTTGAAACATATATTTTTTTATAGAGAAAATGTGGGTTCACATTATTATCCAAGATTATCACTCACACTTAGTAATCTACAAACTCAATACATTAATTATAACTAGTTTTCCAAAATTGAAACTCTCAACATCATTTTCCTTTTGAGTAACTTTACAATGAATACCATTGGACTTTGTTATATTATTTACAACTTTGTACTAAGTACTTTCATATGTCTAACACAAGACTCTATTAAATCCTTTGCAGCATTACTAAGAGCATTTTCATGATGCCTCATACTAAAATCCATCTTTGAAGGTTCTTATAGTGTTTCATTTATGTTCATCTCTTCTACATGATCATTTAAAATCATCTACTTTGACTTATAGTTACATACATCATGATTATTTAAAATTATTTACCCTAATTTAATTTTACATACATCTGATATTCTCTCTTTTGATCCAGTCCCCTTTGTAGTCATAATTGTTGATGCAATAACAACTTTTTGAACTGCTAGTGAAATTTTGAGCTTTTTGCTTGGGTGTTAGAATCTTAAAAGTATTCTAAAGCCTTGGCCTTTCATTACCATTCGCGACTTCTTGTAAAGTCGTGACCCATTCTCACCCTCACTTAATTTACATTAATTATAATATATATACCTTATATTAATTTATTGTATATGATATATATAATATCTATATATACATACATACATATACATACATACATACATATATATATATATATATATATATATATATATATATTGATAATTAATAATAATAATAAAAAAATCGCAAGGATGTTCAACAACGAAGAACTTAAGACCGATGTGAACAAATGCAGGGACGACATCAACGGTGTAAGGTATCGACTTAACAATGTGGAAAAAATGCAAAAAGACATGAATGAAAAAATCGATAAATCACTCGAGACTGAGAGAAAAATTGATCGGTTAATACAACGAGATGAAATATCATTGGCACTCTCCGAAAATGATAAAAGTGAAACAAAAAGAAGACTTGATGAACATAGTGAAAAAATTGAACAATTAACAGAATGTGTCAAGGCATTATTTGTAGAGCCCTTAGCTTATCGAAGACGACCACCACTAAGCCTGGAAATACCAGAAATAAATTTAGAAAATCAAGGAACCCAAGAAATTCTAGAGGAAATTTTTTCGAGAAATATGCACACACCTAGATTCCACGACAGAGATTACCAGAAATTTAAAAAGGAGTTACCAAAGTATGATGGAAAGGACCATAGAGGACATGTTGTTTGGATAAATAAAATGGATGGAATTTTTTAATCAAACGCCCCACTAGGTAAACGAGGGAAGGTAATGACATCCTCTAACAGTCTAAAAGGAGAAGCTTCTGATTCGTACCTTTGGTGGTCCAGGAAATGTGATGCATGTTCCTTCCACTAGAAGAATTTTACAACATCCCTACTCAAAATATTTCATGATGAAGAGCATGACGACCTGTATAACAAGTTTGTGCATCTCAAACAGAAGGGAAACGTAAACGATTATACACTCGAATGGGAGGTTCTCACAACAAGGCAATGTGGATTCACGGATGAAGAGCTCATCAAAATGTACATATGTGGCCTAAAAGATTACATTTGTAGTGAAATTAAACTATGGAATCCTAAAACAATTGAGGATGCAAGACATGCAGCAGGGCTAATAGAACAAAAAAACAAGTTCAATAAACCAGCATTCACAAATCCAGAAAGGTTAAATAAATATTCATATGATAGAATGAAGAAATACACTACAAACAAACCTAACAAGTATTTACCGCCTCATTTGAGGGAAGGTCAAGCCAGTCATGAAGACTCAAATAAAAAATGGGAAAGCAAATGTCGATATTGTGGAGACAAATGGTCACATGGGCACAAATGCAACAATAAAAAAATATATTCTTGTAAAGCAAAGAAAGAATCAAGCACATCTGGCAGTGATTCAGATAACAAAAGTGAAGAGGAAGGTGAGGCCCCCAATACAGAAAACGATGAGGCCATGCCCAAGATATCCCTGGCTACAATAATAGGAATAGCACAACTGCAAACGTTAAAACTAAAAGGGAACATAAAAAAATGTCACCATTCTAGTTGATACAGGGAGCACCCATAATTTCATAGATGTAAATGTTGCAAAGAATTTAAATCTATTCATATATCTAGCCGCGGGTATACGAGTAATGGTGGCAGATGGAAAAAAAATTGATGGCGTAGGAAAATTCCACAAGATCAAGCTTCGAGTAGCAGATTACGAATTGGAATATGGATTCTACACCGTACCCTTGGGAGGAGTAGATGTCGCCTTGGGAATTCAATGGTTACAAATTCTAGGGACCTATTCTGCAAATCACCAAAAACAATTTATAAAATTCAAATCACAAGGAAGACAATACAAATTATACGGATTCCAGCTGCCTCCCACCCAAATTATATCCTCACAACAAATGGAGAAATAAATTAGAAAAGGAGCACCAACTTACGTGGCACATTGTCATCAGATGGAGTTATTAACAACAAAAATAGTCAAGTCTCAACATCCAGATATTCAAACATTAATCCAAAAATATGACAAGGTATTCCAAGACTTACCTATGAAGTTGCCACCTTATAGAAACATAGAACATATAATCGAGGTTAAGCCAGATTCAACACCAGTTAATATTAGACCTTATCGATATCCTCACCACCATAAGATGGAAATAGAAAGGCTAATTTAAGACCTATTGAAATGTGGGGTTATTACGACAAGAAGGATCCCATATGCATCCCTAGTAGTACTGGTTCGGAAAAAGGATGGATCTTTTAGACTATGTATAGACTATCGAGGGTTAAATAAAATAACTATAAAATACAAATTTCTTATACCCTTCATAGATGAGTTGCTAGACGAACTCCATGGAGCTAAATACTTCTCAAAATTGGATTTAAGATCAGGGTACTACCATATTCGAGTAATATTAGAACATGTACAAAAAATTTCTTTTCAAACACACGAAGGTCATTATGAGTTTAAAGTCATGTCATTCGGTCTAGCCAATGCACCAGCTACCTTCCAAGCAACTATGAATCAACTTTTCTGCCCCTACTTAAGGAAATTCGTATTGGTTTTCTTTGATGATATTCTTATTTACAGTAAAACTTGGAAGGATTGTATGAAGAATTTAGAACATGTACTTTCTCTCTTAAAGAAAAATCAGCTCTATGCAAAACTAGCAAAATGTTCCTTTGGTAAAGAAGAAGTAGAATACCTTGGTCATGTCATATCTCGAGAAGGAGTCATGGTGGACCCTGAAAATATCAAGGCAATCATAAAATGGCCCAAAGAAAAGAACATATAAAAACTAAGGGTATTCCTTGGATTAACAGGTTATTATCGAAGATTTATCAAAAACTACGCTCATTTATCAACACCCTTGTCAAACTTACTAAAGAAAAATTCCTTCAAATGGGATAGCAGTGCACAAGAATGTTTTGAAACATTAAAAAGGGTTATGTCGTCTACACCTATGTTAGCCACACCATATTTTGGAAAACCCTTTGTAGTAGAATGTGATGCATCATGAATTGGAATAGGAGTAGTATTAATGCAAGATGGCCACCCAATAGCATTTGAAAGTCGAAAGCTCAACAAAAAGGAAGAGTTAAAATCTACATATAATAAGGAAATGTTAGCTATTATGCATGCATTAGGTAATTGGCGACAATATCTCTTAGGAAGTAAATTTTCGATATGTATTGATATCAACAGTCTCCAATACTTACTAAGACAAAAAACATTGTCCACAGAACAAAAAAAGTGTATGGAGAAACTTTCCCCCTTTGATATGGAAATAATACACTAAAAGGGGAAATACAACATAGTTGTTGATGCACTATCACGATAAGATGATGAATTAAAAGCATATGCAATAGCAATAGTCATTCCAGATTGGTTGGATGAGATTTGAGTTGAGTATGCCAAAGATCCTGAATCTAAATCCATAATCAACCATTTAGACCAAAACCCCAAATTTGAATGGAAAAATGACATTTTATGGTACAATAACAGAATCTACCTAATTCCATCCTCAAAATTTAAAATGAAAGTCTTAAGGGAGTCACACAACTCCCCATCATCAGGACATGTGCGTTTTTTCAAAACCTACTATAATGCACGACAATCATTCTATTGGAAAGGAATGAAGAATGATATTCAAAGATTTGTTGCCGAATGTGAAATATGTCAAAGGAATAAAAATGAAAATGTTATGACTACGGGATTACTTCATCCCCTACACATTCCTGAAAAAAAATGGGAAGAGATCTCAATGGATTTCATTGAAGGGCTACCCATGTCTGATGGGAAGGATAAAAATTTTGTTGTGGTTGACAGATTAACCAAATATGCACATTTCATGGCAATAAGAAAAATTGACTCTACAAAACAAATTGCATATGTTTTTTGCAAAAACATTTATAAGTTACATGGTTTTTCGAAGGTAATTGTCAGCGATAGGGATGCAAAATTCAAAGGAAATTTCTGGAAAGAATTTTGCAAAAATACAGGAATATCTCTTAATATGAGCTCCGCCTATCATCCACAAACATATGGTCAAACAAAAATTGTAATTAAATGCTTAGAAACGTACCTACGGTGCTATGTGACAAATAAGAAAAATAAATGGTCTCAATGGTTACATTTAGTCGAATGGTGGTATAACTCGACATATCACACTCCCACAAAAATGACACCTTTCCAAGACTTATATGGTTAAGAACCAACTAAATGGAAAGAGTTTGCACTAATTAATACAAAGGTCCAAGCAGTAAGAAATAAGCTAGAGGAAGAACAAAAAATCATACAAATATTAAAAGAAAACCTAGCAACAACTCATAATCGAATGAAACAACTAGCAGACCAACATAGGTCAGAAAGAGAATTTGAAGATGGTGATTGGGTTTTTGTACGACTTCAACCCTACAAACAATTATCCCTTAAGCAATAAGGGAAGAACAAATTGGCCCCAAAATTCTATGGACCCTTTCAAATTAACAAAAAAAATAGCCAAGTAGCTTATAGATTGAAGTTGCCAGAAATTTGTCGCATCCACAATGTCTTCCATGTTTCATGTATCAAAAAAGTGTTTGGTAAAGCTCAGCCAGTGCAAATAGAAATCCTTGAATTCGATGACGAAGGAAATTTTATTTTATAACCAAAAGGTATTCTTACCACTAAGGAAAAAGTGTTACGTTCTAGAACCATGAAGGAATATCTTATCAAATGGAAAAACCTTCTAGAAGAAGATTCATCATGGGAGTCTGAACAATTCCTCCAACAATACCCATCACTACCCTTGCTTTGAGGACAAAGAAAAATCTTAAGAGGGTGGAAATGTTACAAACATAATAAAAATGATAATAATAAATATAATAATTGTAATAATAAATAAAATATTTTAATTAATCAAGAGGCACGTACCTCCTCACCTCGTGACCAATCAATGATATATAGAAACAGTCATGAGGGTAGTGTAATCATCTTCTTCGTTATCATTGTCAATAAATATCAATATTCAAAATTATTCAATTCTCCAGTGAATAACAGTTTTCATGTTACACTACATTTCTTATAGAAGGTGTTTTATCAAACCTACATCTCTTTATATACATAACAATATTCAAAATTTATGAAGATAAAATGTTCATGTCCACAAATTCCAAGAAACCATTGAACATCAGTATAACATGCAAATGTTATTGAGAGTCACCAGTGACTACTTAGGTCTCAATGATTTTAGTTGTTTCCTTAAGCAGATACCTTCCATAAGCTTCAAGAATAGAGTTGTTAGACTTGGCTAGAGAACAAACCAACTTCATATGGCTATTTTTTGGGGTCCCTTTCTCCTCCAATGCCCCTGTAAAACTCAAGCATATCTCATGGACAATATCATCATGTGCATATTTCCATAGCTCTATTTCCACTAAACCTTGCAAACACAATGTTGCTCATTTTTCTAATGATTGTACAATTCCTACCAGGACATCAAATAGGGGATTGATTAAATTAGATGACCCCTCTCTTTTCCATTGAAAGGAGATAGGATCTATTGTATATATTTCCATCATTGAAACTACTTTGGAACAGGCCTGATGTAGAGCCAATGAGAATACATTTGAGGATAAAGCCTTCAACACGTCACCCATCATCATAGTTATTTGGGGAATTATTCTTTTACCATATTCACACACAATATCTCCATATAAAGAGATCAAATACTATCTAGGAAGTTTTCCATCTTGAAGCTTTGAAAATTAGGTTACATGTTATGGGATCACCTTTATTATGACCCATGGGGGGCATATATAGGACTAAGAGTATATGATATGACCCCAAGGGGGGGAATATATAGGGCTAAATGTACATACAATGTGTAAATATATATGTAATAGGGTCAACCTAATAGTAAATGCGCTGCATGTGTAGGTGTGAATAGGTATATATAGAGATCATGTATTCATTATTGAGGACATGTGAATTGTGAGGTATAAATGTATTTGGTTACGTGGAGGAGGTTCTTCTATTCTTTAAGGATTTATTGTGTAACCCATATCTCTTATCTATATTGGAGTTTTGCTCCATGCTCATATTGTTATACAAGGTGTGTACTTCTTTTCTGTTATGATATCTTAAGCATTTGGTTCATTACATTTGGTATTTGAGCAACGATCCTAGGGTTTTTCTTCTCTAATCAAGTCATCTTATCATTTTCGATATAGCTTTTTTTTTGGAATGATTCAAACAAAACAAATTGGAGATTATTTAGAATACATATCACGGTACATGTGGTAGAAATTTCATCCTTTGGATTGTTATAATTTCATAGATATACCCTATGGAAGATAGGGCTTTTGACTAGTGCTATTACTAGTTTAAACATGTGTTCAAGGTAAAACAATTGTTTATTCTTCAATGAGGATCCAAATTCAGTGAGAATAGTTTCATTTGAAAGAGAACAACCCATAGTATGTCTTGTCCAATTTTCAAAATCAGGTATTAAATATTGTACATGTGGCATTTTGTATAGGTTCGTTCTCTAGGAAAGGGAAAACATCAACAAGGTTTGGGAAAGTTACCATAACTTTCATTTGGCACACCCTCTCACAAACCTTAAATTCCAATAATTAAATAAATAAAAATTATATATAAAAATAACCATAATATTCTTTAATGGTTCTTCGTCATCATTATTGTCACATATAATTTTATTCTTATTTTATGTCTTTCCTTGTTTCCCTTATGATACAGAAATTTCATTATCTTTTCAACGTTTTGTTATGATGAGAATCTCATAGTGACTACATACTTACACAGAAAAATCTTTACAGCCTCACATAGCTTGTTATAAAGTATTATAGTTTAATAATGGAACTATCCCATAGTCAACCTTATCGTCCACCCTTATCTATCGTATTTATATAAGTTGTCCTAAGTATTATTTCATTAAAACCCAATATTTGATAACCTATAAAATATAATTGTTATTACTGAGTGGTGATGTCGATATATGTTCATTACTTCTTGGGGTCATGATCCATATGAGGTCTTTCGATGATTTGGTTGTTGGCTATATCCCTCTCCTTATGTATATAGGTTTACTATTGGTACTACCATGTTCTTATACTTATGATCCTTAGCTAATTTCATACTATATGCTTTTTATTAT
This sequence comes from Picea engelmannii, assembly GCA_009831015.1. Lineage (NCBI taxonomy): Eukaryota > Viridiplantae > Streptophyta > Pinopsida > Pinales > Pinaceae > Picea > Picea engelmannii. Next base: position 359,190 of record ML790220.1, read on the forward strand.
TGTTTTATGGTAGCTCTCATACATAAACACGAGATTCATATATTAAGTAGGTTACATTATTTATAAATCAACATATTTTGAAACGAGTTATCATTATAAGCTAGCCATACATGTCACACTTGTCCTTCGACAAGATGGATCAAAATGGAGGATTTATTTGGGTGTTTTACGAGGTTTAAACTTGTGTTATGGTACCTATCTTAAATTAAAACTTCGCCAACTTTTCCTCATTAACTAGCTCCCTCTGTGGAGCATTTATCATACAACGGTCCTCCATGCACCACATCTTGATGTTGCCATCTTGAGGAGGATTATTTGGTCGTTTTCCTAAAATTTGTATGTGTTGGTTTTTTATGCCTCCAGGCATTAGGTTTTCTTGTCTGATTCTTTAGTTGTCCAATATATCCCACACTTGGCTCATTTCTCATCCTTCACTTATTTTCCTCGACTTTGTGTTCTTCCTGAGAGGTTTTCCATTTTACGAGTTACAGAGTGCAGGTCTGGTTACCCCATTCTCATTTTCATTTCCTAGAGAATTTATTGGCTAAACGCTCTGAGCATTCATACCTTTCTCGGGCTTGTTGTGAGTCTTTTCAAAAGATTTCAAGATCAACACCTTTAACTGGTAAGAACCTCCCATAACCAATTGGGGTCTTCTTCCTCACCAGTCTCCACTACCCCATTTGAAGGTTGGTGGTTTAATATTATTAAATTATCCCATGACTTCATCATGTTGTTTAGGTTTCTTTTTTATTCTTTGTTTAGGACTAGAACTACTTTCAATAGACATTTATGTGTCTTTTGTATCCTTGTATACTGACTCTATTTCAGATTCAGGATACTCCAATTTTCTTGCTTTCTTCTTTGGTTGGGATATCTTAAAATTGCTAGAATTTTGTCCCTTGTTTTTATCAGTATTTTGATTGCATAATTTCTCCAGCAGAATTGCATTTAGTTCCTCTTGAGTCTTTAGAATTATTTTGTTATTTTCTCTCACTATTTTTAGTTCTTCTCTCATATCTGTCACTGTCTTTATAATTTATGAATGCCTATCATTATTCAGATCCACCTAGAGATGTCCATCACCTACATTCCCTTGTTCAATATTTTCTTGGTTATGTACTTCTCCCTGACCCTCAAGTACTTCTGTCATTTTCCTGCAAAATCAATTTATTTTTCTTCCTAGACGTAAGAAGAAAATCAAGACAATTTTACATGTTAGATTTTTGTTGTGATAAAACCCATAAAAAGGCCAAGTACTGTAACCTACAACTCTGATGCCATTATGTCAAAGACCTTAAATTCCAATAAAAATAAAAATAAAATTTATATATAAATAACCATAATATTCTCTAATGGTTCTTTGTCATCATTATTGTCACATGTAATTGTATTCCTATTTTATGTATTTCTTTGTTTCCCTTATGATACGGAAATTTCATTATCTTTTCAACGTTTTGTTATGATGAGAAGCTCACAGTGACGTTTTGAAGATCAGTGCACCCTAGCCCAGCGCATCTCTTGGTACTTTCAGAAAGCCAAGACGTGAAGTTTGAATTTATGGTCAAATCTAGGGTTGACCAAGTCAAGCAACCACGACTTACTCTATGAAGTCAGAGAACAAGTTAGATGGATATTCTAACTTCAGAGCGTGGAATGTAAGAATTGACTTCATCCTTGCCAGGAATAAAGTGTTGGATATCATGAAAGGAAAGATCGTGAAGCCAGAGTTTGAAGAAGGAAAAGAGAAGGAACTGCAAAATGTTGCAGCCATGGAGAAGTTCAAAGACAGTGGTATCAATGCTATGAGTATCATAGTAGAATCTATAAAAGACCACTTGATACCCTATATCTCCCATCTTGACTCATCGAAGAAGATGTACGATGCCCTAACAAATCTCTTCTCAATCAGAAACATTGGACAAGTAATGAGTCTGAAGAATGAGCTCTGTGACATGAAGATGAATGATGACGACAGCATAACATCATACTTTGTGAGAATATCTCAGTTAAGAGATCAACTACAAGCTATTGAAGAGATCATCTCAGAGAAGGAGTTGGTAAACATATTACTCAATGGTATTCCCAAGATGTGGGATGCATTTTCCGCAAGCATGAACACAAGAAAGGAGTATCCGACATTTGAAGAACTTTGGACTTGTTGTGCTCAAGAAGAATCAAGGATCAATGAAAAAGAGAAACCCCAAAAGAAGTACGATGATCAAGCCTTCACAACAAGATTCAAGAACTTCGGGAACAAAAGGAAGTTTGGTTGAAGGAGGAATCCAAATCCAGAGAAAGACATTTCAGAAGTACAATGATTCAACTATCGAAAGTATGGTCACTACAAGATTCAATGTCCCGATCTAAATAAAAGGAAGGAGAAACATGAAGCATCAATTGCCGAAGAAAAGGAACCTACAAAGAATACTAAGCAGGATGGAAGAGACTTCTTCTTCTAAAGGTAACAAAACTCTTCTTATTTCTTGGACATATCTTGTTTTGCATAATCTTTGTACATATCTTGTGTATATATCTCTTGGAAGATAATGTGTTCCAAGAAGAACTATACCTATGGAAGAACAACAAGATAAGAATGGATATCCTTAGATAATACACATGAAAGGATGAAATACAAATCATGTGGAAGCTATTGCAAGATAAGTCGAATCAATCATGAAGAGAATTAGAAGAAGCAAAGACAAAAAGAAGTTAGCAATCAAGAGGAAATTGGAAAAAGACTTATGACGTTTTGTAGAAGACAACAAGACGGAAGCATGGACTCTGTTAGACAAGAGAGCCAATTATATATTGTAGAAGACAATAAGGATGCAGATGGAAGTGTGGACTATGTTAGACGGAGGGAGCCGATTATATGCACTCATACATGAAGCAAGGATTAGGAGGGATTTAATCCTATGATCCATTGAAGATGATGAAGTATATATCCATGATAGCAGCCATGAAAGACAATACGTATTCTTCAAAGAGAAGCCTTAAAGTATCCATGGTTGTCCATCCACATCCGTGATCTTATGATGGAATCTTTAGGGCATGGAATCTATAAGAAACTCCATGGACCCAAGAATCTAAAGAAAAACATGAAGAAGAACATGAAGACTCCAAGAAAGAAAGAGAAGACAGAACAACCAGTCATTGTATCGAGAATCACAAGATTACTAGTCTGATATGAACTCACTAAAAGCAATCAAGTAGAGGAACTGAAAGTCATGATGAAGAACAGTGCATGGAAGACTTATGAATGAAATCATTGTGAGATCTAGAACTAGAGGTTCTCCCAAATGGAGGGAGAATACTATGATGATTACTTGTTCTAGTAAACTAGACTTATCTCTACATGAGTCATTATATCATCTGAAACATCCATGAGTTGGAGTTCTACATCAGATGAATGCAAAGAATCTTCTCCAGAGAAATTGAATAAAGAGCGTATGAAGAGCAATCTCAAGACTTTGAGGCATACCATAAAGAGACCCTTATATGAAAATAGAAGAAGATAACTTGGTGGAGAACCTCTAGTGCACAGCAGAAGCATGGTGAAGATTTCCTATAACATCAAGATGATTACTCGGTAGATCAGATCTCATGATGACAGAAGAAGTGCCACATGGATATGTTTCAATTTTCCAACAATGATATACTCTATTGTTCAGAGCTACATGAATCCTTCACAGAAAATTAGTGTTCCAGACTAAAGTACATTTAAAATCAAGCATTACATTATCCATGATGAAAGTCCAGAAAGGAGAAAGTGTCTCTCCAATACATATCTCCACGGATGAGCAGATAAGCAGACATTTTGGTAAATCTTATATCCAAGATGAAAGAGTTTGTGTACTCAAGCTGGAGCTCGTGGAAATGACTTCCTTATTGAAAAAGGAAGAGATGACTCCCAGGTTGGGAGGGAGCACTAAAAATATTATTGAAGACATTCATTGAAAAATAGTCCATCTTGGACAGATGCTTTCCTATTCAGAAAGTGGATTGAGATTTCTGATGGACAACAATTTCCCATTGTGGTTAACATGGGAAATGGTCCAAATTGTTGATGTATCATAGACAGCGACTTCCCATTGTGGTTAACATGAGGAGTGGTCTAGGGAAGTCTCTCTTCTTGAGGGTTACTCAAGAATACTGGCCCGCCTCGTCGGACAGTGATTTCTCATTGTGGTTAACATGAGGAATGGTCTGTTTTGGAGGTTGATGCAGAACAGTCTTTTCCTCTTGTGCTTAACAGAGGAAATGGTCCAGATAGACATTCCTTAGGGCTTATACATTCTCTCTAGGGTGCACTTTGAATAGTGTAGGAGGAATGGTCCAGGGTGGGGAATGGTCTAGGCTCAACAATCAAGGACAGACATTCCTTAGGGTTCATACATTCTCTCTAGGGTGCACTTTGATTAGTGTAGGAAGAATGGCCCAGGGTGGGGAATGGTCCAGGTTCAGAAGACAGGACAATTATTCTTCCTTGCTTGAGAAGAATACTCCAGATATCTCATTGTTCTAATCTGAGGGCAGGTATTCTTTCAAATCTCACAGATGTGAGTGAAAGATTGGCCCAGATGATTCAGTTTATATCATAACATTGTTTCTGTGCAGGTTGCTATCAGATGATTGTTATGAAGACAATAGATGTATACTACTGTGGTGGATGTGTTCCACTGTTCATGATCATATGTTGTTGATCAATTACTTGTGTGTTACTTGGTGTGGTAGTGTACCACTAGATTGTAGTTATGTACTACTATGGATAGACACAGTTGTGTTCTATTTTTGTTCTGATTTCCTTGAAGACTATCAGCAGTTTATTGGAGATAATCATCAGCCAGATGAATGATGAAAAAAGATTTTCTAGACAAAACATGGTTCATAGCATTTACTCTTCTAGATTAGAATAATGGGTCTTGCATCACTCTGTGGAGTGAGCATCATGTCTGATTACTCAGATAGAGTATGGTTTCGAGAGATGATGCTGATGGTGCTCATGATCTAGTCTATACAACTGTGTTGATGCTACCGGGTGAATGGTATGTTTTTGTGCTCAAGACCATTACCTGTAATACCTCCCTAGCTAGGAGGGAGTGTTGATATTATGGTACTTGCGGGAGGTATTTACCTCCACATGTGAACCTGACGAGAATAGAATACTCTGGGAAGAAATAAGAAACCCTAATAAGTTGGCTAATAACCTTAGAAGACTTGTCAGCTCAAGAAGATAATTTATATTAGGTTATTAGCCTCCAAGAGAAGAAGTTGGCCAGAAATAATAATAATATACTAAACATACAAGTACCCAAAAGGAGAAGTTGGCCCCAATAAGTCTGCCAGAACCATTATAAATACAGGGCACCAGTCTCTCATTTGACACATCTCAACAGTTGTAGAGAGCCAGCTATGCATAGTACAGTTGAAGTCTTGTGCATAGGTTTGGAGGAGAGCTATTGGTGCAGCTGCTGCAACTAGCAATTACGTTTTGGCTTGGACTATCTCTCGGCTAGGGTTTGGAACATGTGATCAGCCTTTGTTGGCGCGCTATCCTTGGGGAAAGATGCGCTACCCTTTGTTTGGCTATCTAGCCTAGGTTTTGCTTGCGGAGTGATTCTCTGACAAGGTTAAGGTGCTCGGAGGGTGGCTTCGGCCTATGGTTGGGTGACAAGGGTATTGTCAATGGTAAAACGAGCACACATATTTCATATTCTAACAATCGACACCCTCATTACCAAGAAAGATTTCAAGAAAGATAAGAAGTTCAATATCAACATTATAAGGGAAGAAGATGGAATACATGTCAATATTCATGGAATAAGATATCACAAAACTATTATTCAACAATATATTATCATAGACCAACATCTACTACAAATTGGAGAAGCTTCAACAAGAATACATGGAATCATGTGAAAGAAAATTATGCAACAAATAGCCACCAAGGATTACGAATGAAAAGAATTGATTTTGGATGGATGGATCATCATCAATGGAAATAAGAAAGAGGGAACGTAAGAAAACCATATTACTTGGTTTCATCACTTGTGAAATTTTTCATTGTAAAGCTTTGAGGACAAAATTTTTTGAAGTAGGGTACTATGTTATGACTCAAGGGGGGCATATATAGGGCTAAACATATATGATATGACCCCAAGGGGCATCATATATAGGGATAAATGTACATGTAATGTGTAAATGTATATGTAATAGGGTCATCCTAGAGGCCTCAAGTGTAGGTGTGGATAGGTAACTAGAGAGATCATGTATTCATTATTGAGGACAAGTGAATTGTGAGGCATAAATGTATTTGGTTATGTGGAGAAGGTTCTCCTATTCTTTAAAGAGTTATTTTGTAACTCATATATCTCATATGTATTAGAGTTTTGCTCCACGCTCACATTGCTATACATGGTGTGTACTTATTTTCTATGACGATATCTTAAGCATTCGGTTCATTACAACCTTACTATCTATATGCTAGACATAGTTTCTCAAAGAATTCATAAATTTTCTTCAATTTTCTGGATCCTTGTCTAGATCAACAAATGCTTGCTTCAAATGGACATCCCTAAATCTTTCCATACCATTCTCACTTCAAAGATCAAGCCCACAGTTTCCAAATTTTGGCAGAGCTCACACTCTAACCCAATATAGTGAAGTTGTAAAGCTACATTCCACAATATCTTACAGGTTGGCCTCTCCTATTAGGTTTTAGATCATCTAAACCTTCCCTTTACCCTTACCTAAAAACCCAACAATGAAATATATAGTAGTGTCAAGGCCGCCTCCTATTGGGTTTTAAATCAATTGAACCTTGACCTTGTCCTCCTTTTTCTTAGTTCTTTTGGAACTCTCTCCTACATCTCATCAATAAAATTGTTTACAAGTCTATTTCCATCATACTTGTGAGGGTCATGAAGTTCAATTTCAGTCAAACACATTTATTTTTCAATGTAAGTGCATCTTTGAGTCGACATCTCATATCCTCCATTCTTCCACCTACCTTACTAGAGACTAATGAAGTTTCATTGCCACTACCTCGACCAAATTGAAACCCAATACCTCTTAATGTGCCAGACATCCTTTAAGTACTCGCATGTGTTTTTCTAGGCTAGGTACTGATGCAAAAATTTGTCCTAGAATGATCCAATAAAACTCAAAATGAATGGAATCCTATCAACTACCTTGTGCAATACATCATAATCTATAGAAGAGGATGGAGACTAAAAAGATTTAAACATTCTCCCAACCCAAATCCTTCAACCCCTAAACCATTTTATAGCAAGGGCTTAAATTTACACCCAATTAATAGGTATTATCCCCATAAAAAGATGCTCAAGGAACCTAAACACTTGGAAGATGAGAAGCTAGTGATGAGCACAACAAAACCCAATAGTAATTTTGCATTCAAATATTATTTAGAACATGGTTAAACACATTTTCCCAGAGTGGGTTTCCATAGCATGGATTTTAATTGTCAAATTATTCAAGCCTTAGACAAACCCAACTAGAAACTACTTAAGTTTATCAATCCACACCTACAAAATCCAATAAGAACACAATACCCACATGTCTTATATATAAATTAAGACCCCAACACCTGCATCCCTATCAAAATAGCAATCAAATTCCTAAAAAATGGACATTTCAATTGAAACTACATAAAACAATGAGTCCAATCAGTGACTAAATTTGAAGGGATACTCCTAATTTCAAGTTGAAGGGTATATATTCATTCAACCCTTCCATGATGAAAATTTGAAAACGTAGTTGTACTTCAATTGACAAGAGTAAACTGTCTACACACTTCAAAAAAAATATTATAAATAAAATATTATCCTTCTTATTACTTAAAATGTTAAAATTTAATGAACAACGAGATAGATAAGTTGAAATTTCAATAAAAAAATAATAATAAACATACTTTGTAATTTTAAATACAACCTTTTTAATGGGTTATATATACATTAATAATAATAATAATTTGTAACCATTGAGTCATGTTTTCTTTGGAGGAATTTCAAAGTGTTAAAAATGACAATATAAAACTTTAGACAGAATCACAAATTCAAACATTTTTGTGAACACCCATTTAAGAGAGGATGTAATATATGTATCCATATGTTGCATGGGTAGTGCATCTTATATTAATATTTTGAACATACCCCGAACTTTCTTAACTGCGGGAGTCATGTTCATTCTAGATCTCATTAGAAAAGAAGAAATTGTAGTACATCTTGAGGTCTCTGTTGAAGGGTGATAATTCTATCAAACTACTATAAAGGCAACAAAGAGACCCTACTTGTGTTATAGGCCTCTAGGAACATGACAATATATCATGACTACATCCTTTGGTTATTATTTAGGTTAAGTTGTTAATGATTTGTAGCTTCCCAAGATCCATAGAAACATGAAACTAAAGGAAATTACTCATTAAGATGACCAAGTATGTTATTTTTATTGAGGATATTGATTGTTCAATGTATCTCTCAAACCATGCGAAAATGCATGAAAGAGTGGGATGTTAGAGCATAATCCCTAATGCATAAGTTTGATAGTAATAAAAACTATGTTACCTTCTCCCTAACGTTTTTAAGAATCCCGCCTAGCTTCAAAAATATTGTTCCAAGCATTAAAGTTACAAAAGCTATGTCTCCTTGATCTTGAGCTTGGATGAGGCAGGGGGAAAGAGAGCTATGGGGCATTCTCAAAATATTTGCAAAGTATTATCACACTAGTGTCAATGTTGCTAGAAACAAGAAGAAGAAAGTGAAAGAGTGTGATAGATAAATATGCATGGAATCGGGAAAAGGGGAATGATCATTTTGGAGAACAAAGGAGTGAGGATTTGATGATGCTATAAATTGAATGAGCAAAATCACAATTCTCATTGTTGTAATTCCAATTCTAGGTTTTGTGATGTTGACAATGTTCATTGTGTGCAAGTTCATATCTAAACTTAATCAAGAACAAGTGAAAATTTCACTAAGCTTAATAGAGTTTTTAATCCCAAACATAATCATTAAAACGTTTTATGTGAAACAAAGAAAAATAATTCACTATCTTTATGGTGAGCTTGACCAAACTTGTACAAGATTGTTGGATTGTTGAGAGATATACATTCAATTCATAGTTATGTGTTTTGTTCCAATTATCTATTTTGTTAGTGGGGATGCCATGAATTACATACTTAGTGGTTGAGAGGCCCACCAATGTGTTGAATTAATAATAATATTAGATACCAAATCTATAATCATGCCATGGATTTAACAGGTAAACACATAGCACTATGTATGCAATAAAATAACTATAGATCAACATGTTTGCTACCATTAGTGAGATGGAATATGTGAACCTGAAAAATGAGAGATGACATTATTTCCTAAGTTTGCTCAATGTCTATTGTTTGCCCTTAAAATTTGAAATTTAGCAACTTATTTGTAGTTAATGTTACTAATAATCTCCCAATGTCATTACAATTTACATCCATAACCCATGACTAATTGTTTTGTTTTTTTACAGAGCCAAAAGTGGAGGCCAAGATAACAAAAGAAATGGAATTATGGCGAGTGTCGGAGGTAAAAATAACAAAGAAAATGGCATTATGGAAAGTATGGAATTAAAAAATATGAAATATATAAACTAAATGCCATGTAAATTCTCATATTCACAACAATGGTCATAACACATAAATTAGAGTGACAATTCACAAAGACAAGGTGTCTAAGCTTCTTTGGGAAGATTTCATCAAATGACACATAAAATTGTGCATACATGACTGAGGTGGTAGGATTTTTATCTAGGTGTGAGATATGTGATGGATTTAATGTTGTGAAAGGATAAACCATGAAAAGAGCTCCATACATGGAATAGATAAGAGCCAATTTGAATAGAGATGATTTTATCCTTTAGAGGCCAAAGTCAAGTATTATGTGATTAATCAATGCTCATTGACCAACCACCAAGCATTGGAAGTGAGGACATTGATGGGTTATTGAAAATATGACCCTTCTTTTAACATTTTATGATATTTTTTATCCTTATAAATGACAATGACAAGTAATTTCAAATATTTACATTTTTTTTTGAAAGGTGGTTTTTGAATTAACCTTCTGGGAAGGATTCAATTTGGATCAGACTCCATTGCAGAAATGGCTTATTACATAACCCTTAATGGTTGCCAAAAACATAAAAGAACAGGCATTCATTAACTCCTAAAGAGTAAATTATGTACAGTCCTAAGCAAGGTAAAACTTTATTCTCAAGTTCACATCAGATCCAGTGAATGGGAGATAAATGAATCAGAAAATGGAGTACCTGAGGCCAACATTTATCCTTTCTATTAAGTTGAATTCAATTTTAGGACTAGTGAGAATAATTTGTTGAATCGATGGATAAATCATGGGATTATAAGGTAAGGTACAGTCGGAAACGACCTTGTAGGTGTCAAGTACATTAATCACCCAAAGTTCTCCTTCTACAGAGTTTATATAGAAACAATACATAATTATCAAGTTCCAAAAGAAATGGATCTGAAAACCTCCTCATCTATATTTAGTTTCTTGTTTCAAATAATCAAGGAGAATATCAAATCTGATCTCCAAGTTGAATTGATGAGGTGGCTTGTCAACTGTTGTCCATGAGATGTTTTAGGAAAATAAATCTGGCAAATTACTAAAAAATAGGGTCCAACAATCTCTTCATATCTCCCAAACTGTGATATTTGTGTAACAACCGAGAGAGGTTATTGTGAAGGGACATGTTCCCAACAAAAACCTCTTCTTGTTTTTCAAAAATTCATCTCCATCTGTTATGAAACCTCACCCAAAATTAGTGACTAAAACAGGAAATTATTTATTGTGAAATATCTGAAAAATAGGCCTCAAAGATAAATTTGAATATCTTAAAATGTGATAGATGTGTAAAAACAGAGAGAGTTTTTTGTTAAGGGGCATGTTCCCATCAAAAAAATCTTTTGGTTTCCGAAAATTCATCTCCATATGTTCTACAACCTCTCCCAAAATTACTGACTAAAACAGGAAATTATTTATTGTGAAATCTCGGAACAATAGGCCTCAAAGATAAATTTGAATCTTATAAAATGTGATAGTTGTGTAAAAATAGATAGAGGTTTTTGTGAAGGGGAATTTTCCCAACAAAAACATCTTTTGGTTCAATGAATTCATCTCTAGTTGTTCTGAAACCTCTCTTGAGGATAAAGTCTAAAACAGGTAAAAAACGGAGTATTTCCTATAGCTTTTCAGCTTATGTAAAAAGATCATCTTTGTCATCATAAACTACATCTATACCTTTAAACATAGATTCAGATATTAAAATTTGATTTTGTGGTTTCTCTTGTCACATATCTCCTGGAGTATCGAGCAACATGTTTTCTCTTTTCTTGTCTCTTCCTCAAGTTTTCAGATTCTTTCTCAATCTTGTGCAAAAAAGGTGTCACTACATGTGTTTTTTATGTTGTCTTGGAATCTTCTAAATTATCCTCTATAATTATGAGATTCTCCTAGGAAACTTAGGCACACGTGTCAGTTTGTTGCTCTATATTTTTCCTTTTTCTCTTTTCTTACTTTTAGATTTGTGTTTCTTCTTGACTGGGGACTGAATTGGGTTCATAGTATAATCCTCATCCTCATCAATTTCCATATTTATCTCTGGATTAATAAATATGTCAATATCTTCATCTGGTTTAAATTTCTTACCTCGGCTAGTGGTAGCTTCCTCATGCTCTTTACCTACAAGAAAATGTCCAATGGTTTGCCGATTTTGCAACTTCCTCTTCCTAGACCGAGTTACCCTTACTGTAAGTGATTCTTCTTTAATTAGGAACTCAATGGATTTACCAGTCTGTTTCTGTTGGGCTAATTTATTCCTTTTGGAATTTTTTGATTTAGTTGACTGTAAATCATTTCTTAAAGACTGGATTAGCCAATCCCAGGGTCTCTGGACTTCTTTTAAAGAGGAGATTACCAGTGTCTTAATTAAATCCTGGTGAAAGAGACTACCTTTAGTTGTAGCAGGATGAGACTGGCCTCTCTTAGACATTTTAGATAAACTCTTAACTAGAAAGTTGGGTAAATTAAGAGGATAATCATCATTAATGTGAATTAGCAGTCTGATATGGTAAATATAAACCAATGAAAACCTGCCCTCACACTTGATATACATGTGGATGATCAGCAAAGTGGTATGCAATTCCTTCTTTACCCAGCTATGTGGTATTCCCTTTTTCCAGTTAGGGTTTTATTTTTCTGGGATTAAAAATTAATTTAGAAATTCCATAACCACATTCTCTTTATTCCACCACCTTTCCCTGCCAACTGAAAATCTACAAGATTTAGCAATTGAATGTTCAGTCACCAGCATCAGTAATTTTCCAACTATAGCTTCAAATCCATCAAAATTCTCTACGAAAACCATTGAAATATGTTCATCGTGCCCCTGGAGGGTTGTGAAAAAGGAAAACCAACCCACATATTTAAACCTCTGTGCAATTTGAGGGTATGCTTCGAGTAATTGCATGCCCTCATGTTCCAGACTAATAATCTGGCTATTCTTCTTTGGTGCCATGCTGCTGATATGGTCCTGTAAACAGATCTGCGAGGATTGGTGATTTGAATTCTTTTTTCCCATGGGTTGTTAAGAACTAAGAATCACGTATTCCTTCAATTTGATCTATGCACAAAATAGTCGACACATTAAAATAGAAGGTGATGGTTCTGTTAATGATATTCAAACATGTTTGATTTGATGCAGGTATGGAAGGTACAACTCAATCCCTCATATGTAGTTGTTATAAAAAAAAATAGCAACCTGAAATAGATCATAAATAAGTAGGCAGATCTTCTAATCATGATTTGAAAAGTTGGGACATGATCTGGGTAGGATGGTGCATACAAAGCCATGATTATTCTCGATGCTGCGGGAATAACGCTATTGCTGCAGTGCTTTTTCTGACTTGGAAAAATTTTAAAATTCAAATAATGAAACAACAAGTGATGTGACAAAATATTATCATATCAAATACTAATATTTAAAAACACTAAAAATCATTTAAAATTGCAATAAAAATTGAAAAATAATCTTCCATGCCAAGAGGTAAAAATAGAGTTTTTGATAGAAAATCGTGAAAAAGGAGAGGGCAAGGACTAGGGATACTCACTCAATCAAAAACAAGGTTAGAGACTAACACTGGCTCCTTTTGGGGGTAAATTTTCATAATCAAGCTTTAAGAACTATTGAACAATGCCTTCATATCCTTCTGATTATCTTTATTTCCCTATTCTGTCATCTTTTATTGAAAATCACAAACTGTAAAGAAACAATTCCATTGGGTATATGGAGTCTTTATTTGAGGTCAAAAATAGCAACCACAAAACTACAAGTAGTCTTTCCATTGGGCTACAGAGTACTTATTCTTGCATACTGAAAAATTGACACTACTCTCATATTGTAAATTGATCTTCAAACTGAAACTAACATGCTCGAAAATAAATCTTATTTATGTACAACTCCCACACAACTAACCAATCAATTCCTTTATCAGGTAACATCAAACTTCCAATGCAGCCATGAAAGCATTTGAATGACAAGATGGTCTTCTTCCTTGGAAGTAAATAAGAAAATGTATAAAAACTGAGATGTTTGCAGTAAAAAATGAATGGGTAGCCCATACTTACATCTGCAATTTTCTTTAATTCTGAACGCTGCAAAATTTTGAACCTATGGAAACACTAACTCCATGTAGATGGCTACTAGATCATACATAATATGACAAAATTCCAGCTAATGAAAAAACCCAAACTGCTCCTCTGCATTTTTTGTTGTATTTGGGAGACAATAATCCACTTGATTTCCTTGAAACAACACATGAACATCACTTGTTTAATTACAGTGAACAACAATATCTTGGGTAGGTTGATTTCCTTCATCTATTCCTCCAACATCATATTCATACTCATCAAAAAAGGACTCACTATTGTACAGATCAATGAATGTTGATGTGAAATTCTGCTCTTCTCCATTTTCATATTCATCATATACAGGTTGACTATAAAAAATATTATGAATTTTGAAATTCACAAAATTTTGTTTCATTATTCTCTTCAAAGACAGAACACAAATGAACAACCTGGTCTTTTGGAACAAAAATTTCATTATGATAATCCAATAAATTTGTTGTCATACTATCCATGACACTATCATCAACAACATCTTGAAAAACTTCTCCTTGAAAAGAAGAATGAGAGAAAGTTTCATCAATGATCAAATCTTCTTCATCATGAAAGGATGGAGACTTTTGATTGATTTCAACTGGCAATGATAAAAAAAAAAAATGTTCATCATTAATATAATCTTCAAGAATTTCCTCACAAAAATACTGTCCTTCACAAATATTTCTAGTAGCAAATTCTTCATGAATAGACCCATTCGAATGGCCATCAAAACTGTTAGGAGCATTATGAGAAAATTCCAAAATATCCTCACTAATCTCATCACTAAAGCTCTGCTGAAAAAAATTTCTAAGAGGTTTAAATTGCTCACAAAAATCATTCAAGAGGAATTCGGCAGGATAAGTCCTCTTACAAAATGAATGAAAAACATCATGGAAATCATTTAATGATGAAACACTGGAAACAGGAAGAGATCGGTACCATTGTCTCACCTCTCCTTCCAAGGAGTACATAAACATCTTCAGCAATACATCTTCATGATGAATATCAAGTTGATCCATGTATTGATGAAAATAAATCAAGTGTTGTGCAGGATGATCATGATCATCTCCTCTAAACCTCGGAAGGTAGTCTCCCCATTCATGCATAGTAGGCACAACATTTGGAAAGCCAGGAATATCTAAGAAATAAAATGGAGCAAACCTACGAGCCAAAATGGCTTCCATAGCCTTTGACATATCGGATCAGTGGAGTTTCCAATGGATTCTTCCTTCATTGAGTCTCCAGGTGAATGATATAGTCAGAAAAAATGTCCAACTCTTATTCACCATCAAGAGCTATAATTGATCGTTGTCGTTCTCCTAAGGATAAATTCTTCGTTCCTTCATCCCTGGCAACGGCGCCAAAAGATGTTAGTCCCTAAATTTGCACTTGACTGTGAGAGGGAAAGCTAAGGCATCATCAGGTTATTGCAATGGTAGGTTTAAGGGTTTTATGAATAGGTTTTTAGAAAATGGTTGGAAGTTGGTTCAAGGATTCAAACTAAACACATAACTCAAATGTAAAACAAGAAAACATCCCACTGATTTGGTAAATGGTAGTCACATCAATAGATCAAAAAATAAGGTAAATAAAGAAGGAAATAAATGAGTGTATTCAATTTGTCAACCCCATATAGATTTCCTATTTCAAAATATCATTGAGGAACAAGAACATTTACTTGAAGGCAAACTTAATAATAAACAAAAACAACAAAATTTTCATTGTGTTACTTAAGATCAAGAAATCAAATGCATTGCAATAGAATAAATGACTTCAAGTAAGAAAAGAAATAGAATAATATATGACATACGATCTAACCATAAACATGCCTTTTCCATTTAGTATCAATATGGAATATAAACTGTCTTATAGTGGATTTTTACAAAAAAGGTCCTTGAATGCCCAACTAATTACCCAAAGTTCTCCTTCTACAGAGTTTGGATAGAAACAATACATAATTATCAAGATACAAAAGAAATGGATCTGAAACCTCCTAATATATATTTATTTTCTTGTTTCAAATAATCAAGGAAAAGATCAGATATGATCTCCAAGTCGAATTGATAAGGTGGCTTGTCAACTGTTGTCCATGAGATTTTTTAAGAAAATAAATCTGCCAAATTACTAAAAAATAGGTTCCAACAATCTGTTCATATCTCCCAAATGGTGATATGGGTGTAAAACCTGAGAGAGGTTTTTGTGAAGGGTCCAGTTCCAAAAAAAAACCTCTTTTGGTTCCCAAAAATTCATCTCCAGTTGTTCTGCAACCTCGCCCAAAATTAGTGACTAAAACAAGAAATTATTTATTGTGAAATCTCTAAAAAATAGGCCTCGAAGATAAATTTGAATCTATTAAAATGTGATAGTTGTGTAAAAACTGAGAGACATTTAAGGGGAATGTTCCCAACAAAAAAATCTTTTGGTTTCAACGAATTCATCTCCAGTTGTTCTGAAACCTCTCTTGAGGATAAAGACTAAAACAGGTAAAACAGAGTATTTCCTGTAGCTTTTCTAGTTCTGCAAAAAGATCATATGTTTCATCATAAACTACATATGTATCTTTAAACACAGATTCAGATATTGAATTTTATTTTGTGGTTTCTCTTGTCACAGGTCCACGGGAGTATTGAGCAACATGTTTTCTCTTTTATTGTCTCTTCCTCAAGTTTTCAGATTCATTCTCAGTCCTGTACAAAGAAGGTGTCTCTGCCTGTTTTTTAGATGCCTGTCTTGGAATCTTCTGAATTATCCTCTATAATTATGAGATTCTCCTTGGGAACTTAGGCACAAGTACCATTAAAACCAAAACCTCAAAATCAAGCATGAGATTGAAAAGAACTACTACCGGTAGCACCCATTCTAAAATTGGGGTATTAAAACGACACATTTGTTTAAAATGGTAAAACAAATAATCATTATTGTAAACAAAATAATAAAATCAACCCTTAAATGATTACTTTTTAAGATAATACATAATTCCATGAAAACAATACATTTAAAAATATATATTCA
>ML790220.1:377363-393519 GCA_009831015.1 Picea engelmannii
TCTTTTAAGTTTTTTTTTAATCTTTCTTAAATATAAATTTGTTTTTTAATTTTAATTTGTTTTTAAATTTATTTATTTTTATTTTATTTTTTTTAAATTTCATTTTTTATCTTTTTCTTATATTTTTTTAGTTATATATATATATATATATATATATATATCGCTAAATATTGAAAAATAGTGTTATTTAACTACAATTATTTTATGTGTATTGAAGTAAAAGTAAAACATGTGTTAAAAATGATATTTTCCACTATATTTAAAATGTATGGAACCATATACTAATTAAGGAGACACGATTATATGAAAATTCTTAATTTCAAAAAAATAAATGCTAAAAAAAAAAAATTTAATTGAAAGAACCATGGAAAAATGACTAAAAACACTTTTGAAAAAAAATAAAAAAATTTGAAAATAGATTAAAAAACAAGTATTTAAAAAAATAATGTGGAAACATTATGGATCATAAAAAATAAAATATCAAAATCTACCTAAAAAGGGAGGGGGTGCTACCGGGTAGCACCATTTTTAAAAATGGGATAAAAAATGTGACCCAAGAAAAGCCAAAGAATTCTCATTAAATTGGTAACTATGTTTGACACAACTATGAAAATAGCTAAAGTAGAAGCAAAATAAGAATTGAAAAGTAAAGAAAAAAAAGTAGACACGTAAATTGCATATGAAAAATATTATTAACTAGAGGATACCTCTCAAATAACTAGACAATTGTATTGAAAAAATGATATGAGATACATATGAAAGAGAAAACCCCTATTTATATAAATAAATAGACAAAAATCCTAACACAACTTAACTGAAAGCTTAAATCATTAATAAAAGTCATTAAATTTTTATTATATAAAAGTGAATATACACAAATAATGTACCTAAAATTTAAATTTCGATCAAAAATGTTATGATTAGATACATAACACTAGTTTAAAGTTTTCTACTTTAAAGTTTTCTAGTGCATCATTAACCTCCAACTTTTAAAAAAATTATAACCATATATATAATTTATTTTATACAAAAGTTTTTTAAATACAAGACTTACATATACACAATATTAAATAATTATATATAAATCAACTCACTCTAAAAGCATAAATATTTTTTAATTAATTTAATATATTATTTTATTTATATTCACAATAATTTACTCTAAAAACATAAATATTTTTTAATTAAATTAATATATTATTTTATCTATATTTATAATAATTTATTTATTTTTAGAAACTTTATTTTTTAATTAAATTAATATATTATTTTATCCATATTCACAATAATTTCTTTATTTTTAGAAACTTTGAAAAAAACATATAGAAGAATAAATAGAGTCACAAAGAAAAAGGATATATTAAAATAGATTGTAGCCCAATTCTTATAAATAAATATTGAAAGTTTGGTTTGTTTTGACCTATCATGTCAAGAAAAAGTGATTGATATTCCTCTTTCAATTTGTCACCTTCCGAGAATTTGTAATTTAGATGACGAAAGAACTTCAAAACCATTAAAAAATATAAGTTTAATTAAGCAGTGATTGTTAACATAGTATAAGCATATTTTTTGAAACATATATTTTTTTTATAGAGAAAATGTGGGTTCACATTATTATCCAAGGTTATCACTCGCACTTAGTAATCTACAAACTCAATACATTAATTATAACTAGTTTTCCAAAATTGAAACTCTCAACATCATTTTCCTTTTGAGCAACTTTACAATGAATACCATTGGACTTTGTTATATTATTTACAACTTTGTACTAAGTACTTTCATATGTCTAACACAAGTCTCTATTAAATCCTTTGCAGCATTACTAAGAGCATTTTCATGATGCCTCATACTAACATCCATCTTTGAAGGTTCTTATAGTATTTCATTTATGTTCATCTCTTGTACATGATCATTTAAAATCATCTACTTTGATTTATACTTACATACATCATGATTATTTAAAATCATTTACCCTGACTTAATCTTACATGCATCTAATATTCTCTCTTTTGATCCAATCCCATTTGCAGTCATAATTGTTGATGCAATAACAACTTTTTGAACTGCTAGTGAAATTTTGAGCTTTTTGCTTGGGTGTTATAATCTTAAAAGTATTCTAAAGCCCTGGCAAGTTCAATAATTTTAGAAACTACATGTTATAAACATAATAAAAATGATAATAATAAATATAATAATTGTAATAATAAATTAAATCATTTAATTAATCAAGAGGCACGTACCTCCTCACCTCATGACCAGTCAATGCTATATAGCAACCGTCACGAGGGTAGTGTAATCATCTTCATCTTTATCATCATCAATAAATATCAATATTCAGAATTATTCAATTCTTCAGTGAATAACAGTTTTCATGTTACAGTGGTATCATAGCTTTCATTATGATCCAGCTTTCGCCATTAATTTTCCTCCACTTGTGCATTTTCCCCCATTAAATTAACCCCCACCCATACCTTGTTCCTAACCCTGCAAACCCCGCAACCCGTAAATTGTTCCTAAAATTGTAGTCCATCCCCCCATCCCTCATAAAAACATGTCCCACCTACACCCCCATGTCCCCACACACTCTGTGTCCTACACTACCCCCCTCAACACACCCTGGCCCTATTCATGTTCCTAACACCCCTGCATCCTACACTACCCCCATAACCATGAAACCCCATCCCTCCTAAACCATGTCCCTCCTACACCCTCGCATCCCCACACACTCCACAACCTACACTACCCCCCCTTGACACCCCCCCCTCTCGACCCTGTTTTTGTTCCTAACACCCCCCGACCTTGTTCCTAACATGTACCCTCACCTATTCCCCATAACCCTTCCCAGTGTATAGCCCCACAGACCCTCGTGCCCTTATAGACCCACAACCCATCGCGTCCTGTAACCCTTCCCGATGTCTAGCCTCTGTAGACCCCACGTGACTCATCTCGGTCTGCAGCCAACTGATAGACCTGACACGCACGTCCCATTCTCGGTCCCCTCACTGGTGGCCTTTCATTACCATTCATGAATTCTTGTAAAGTTGTGACCCATTCTCACCCTCACTTAATTTACATTAATTATAATATATATACCTTATGTTAATTTATTGTATATGATATATATAATATCTATATATACATAAAAAAAAAAAATAATATAAATATATATTGATAATTAATATCAAAAAAAAAAATCACAAGGATGTTCAACAACGAAGAACTTAGGAACGATGTGAACAAACACAGAGACAACGTCAATGGTGTAAGGTACCGACTTAACAATGTGGAAAAAACGCAAAAGGACATGAATGAAAAAATCGATAAATCACTCGAGACTGACAGAAAAATTGATCGGTTAATACAATAAGGTGAAAGATCATTGGCACTCTCTGAAAACAATAAAAGTGAAACAAAAAGACGACTTGATGAACATAGTGAAAAAAATTGAACAATCAACAGAATGTGTCGAGTCCTTATTTGCAGATCCCTTAGCTTATCGAAGACCACCACTAAGCCCGAAAATACCAAAAATAAATTCAGAAAATCAACGAACCTAGGAAATTCCAAAGGAAAATTTTTCAAGAAATATGCACACACCCAGATTCCACGACAGAGATTACCAGAAATTTAAAAAGGAGTTACCAAAGTATGATGGCAAAGACCATAGAGGACATGTTGTTTGGATAAATAAAATGGATGGATTTTTTTAATCAAAACCCCTGCTAGGTGAATGAGGGAAGGTAAAGACATCCTCTAACAAAGTAGAAGGAGAAGCATATGATTGGTACCTATGGTGGTCTAGGAAATGTGATGTATGTTCCTTCCACTGGAAGAATTTTACAACGTCCCTACTTAAAATATTTCATGATGAAGAGCATGACAACCTGTATAACAAGTTCCTGCATATCAAATAGAAGGGAGACTTAAATGATTATACACACAAATGGGAGGTTCTCGCAACAAGGCAATGTGGATTCACGGATGAGCAGCTCATGAAAATGTACATATGTGGCCTAAAAGATTACATTTGTAGTAAAATTAAACTATGGAATCCTAAAACAATTGAGGATGCAAGACATGCAGTAGGGCTAATAGAACAAAAAAACAAGTTCAATAAACCAGCATTCACAAGTCCATAAAGGCTAAATAAATATTCAGACGATAGAATGAAGAAATACACTACAAACAAACCTAACAAGTATTTATTGCCTCATTTGAGGGAAGGTCAAGCTAGTCATCAAGACTCAAATAAAATATGGGAAAGGAAATGTCGATATTATGTACACAAATGGTCAGCTGGGCACAAATGCAACAATAAAAAATTATATTCTTGTAAAGCAGAGAAAGAATCAAGCACATCTGACACTGATTTAGATAATGAAAGTGAAGAGGAAGGTGAGGCCCCCAATACAGAAAACGATGAGGCCATGCCCAATATATCCCTATCTACAATAACAGGAATAACACAACTGCAAACGTTAAAACTAAAAGGCAACATAAATAAAAATGTCACCATTCTAGTTGATAGAGGGAGCACCCATAATTTCATAGATGTAAATGTTGCAAAGAATTTAAACCTATTTGTATATCCAGCTGAGGATATAAGAGTAATGGTGGCAGATGGAAAAAAAATTGATGGCGTAGGAAAATGCCACAAGATTAAGCTTCGAGTAGAAGATTACGAATTGGAATCTGTATTCTATATCGTACCCTTGGGAGGAGTAGACATCGCCTAGGGAATTAAATGGTTACAAATTCTAGGGACCTATTATGCAAATCACCAAAAATAATTTATAAAATTCAAATGGCAAGGAAGACAATACAAATTATATGCATTCCAAACACCTCCCACCCAAATTATATCCTCACAAAAGATGGAGAAATTAATTTGAAAAAGAGAACCAACTTACGTGGAAAACTGTCATCAGATGGAGTTATTAACAACAAAAATAGTCAAGTCTCAACATTCAGAGATTCAAACATTAATCCAAAAATATGACAAGGTATTCCAAGACTTACCTATGAAGTTGCCACCTAATAGAAACATAGAACATATAATTGAGGTTAAGCCAAATTCAACACCAGTTAATATTAGACCTTATCGATATCCTCACCACCATAATATGGAAATAAAAAGGCTAATTCAAGACCTATTGAAATGTGGGGTTATTATGACAAGAAGGAGCCCATATGCATCCTGAGTAGTATTGGTTTGGAAAAAGGATGGATCTTTCAGACTATGTATAGACTATTGAGGGTTAAATAAAATAACTATAAAATACAGATTTCCTATACCCTTCATAGATGAGTTGCTAGACGAACTCCATGGATCTAAATACTTCTCAAAATTCGATTTAAGATTAGGGTACTACCAGATTCGAGTAAGATTATAAGATGTACAAAAAACTTTTTTTCAAACACACGAAGGTCATTATGAGTTTAAAGTCATGTCATTCGGTCTAGCCAATGCACCAACTACCTTCCAAGCAACTATGAATCAACTTTTCCGCCCCTACTTAAGGAAATTATTATTGGTTTTCTTTTATCATATTCTTATTTACAGTAAAACTTGGAAGGAGCATATGAAGCATTTAGAATAGGTACTTTCTCTCTTAAAGAAAAATCAGTTCTATGCAAAACTATCAAAATGTTCCTTTGGTAAAGAAGAAGTATAATACCTTGGTCATGTCATATCTCGAGAAGGAGTCAAGGTGGACCCTGAAAAAATCAAGGCAATCATAGAATTGCCCAAACCAAAGAACATATAAAAATTAAGGGTATTACTTGGATTAACAGGTTATTATCGAAGATTTATCAAGAACTACGCTCATTTAACAACACCCTTGTCAAACTTATTAAAGAAAAATTCCTTCAAATGGGATAACAGTGCACAAGAATGTTTTGAAACATTAAAAAGGGTTATGTCGTCTAAACCTGTGTTAGCAACAACATATTTTGGAAAACCCTTTGTAGTAAAATGTGATGCATTAGGAATTGGAATAGGAGCAGTATTAATGCAAGATGGCCACCCAATAGCATTTGAAAGTCGAAATCTCAACAAAAAGGAAGAATTAAAATCTACCTAAAATAAGGAAATGTTAGCTATTATGCATGCATTAGGTAATTGGCAACAATATCTCTTAGGAAGCAAATTTTCGATACATATTGATCACAACAGTCTCCAATACTTACTAAGACAAAAAACATTGTCCACAGAACAAAAAAAGTGTATGGAGAAACTTTCCACCTTTGATATGGAAATAATACACTAAAAGGGGAAATACAACATAGTTGTTGATGCACTATCACGAAAAGATGAGGAAGTAAAATCATATGCAAGAACAGTAGTCATTCCATATTGGTTGGATGAGATTTGAGTTGAGTATGCCAAAGATCCTGAATCTAAATCCATAATCAACCATTTAGACCAAAACCCCAAATTTGAATGGAAAAATGACATTTTATGGTACAAGAACAGAATCTACCTAATTCCATCCTCAAAATTTAAAATAAAAGTCTTAAGGGAGTCACACAACTCCCCAGCATTAGGAAATGTGTGTTTTTTCAAAACCTACTATAATGCACGACAATCATTCTATTGGAAAGGAATGAATAAGGATATTTAAAGATTTGTTGCCAAATTTGAAATATGTCAAAGGAATAAAAATGAAAATGTTATGACTCGAGGATTACTTCATCCCCCACACATTCCTGAACAAAAATGGGAAGAGATCTCAATGGATTTCATTGAAGGGCTACCCATGTCTGATGGGAAGGATAAAAAATTTGTTGTGGTTGACAGATTAACCAAATATGCACATTTCATGGAAATAAGAAAAACCGACTCAACAAAACAAATTGCAGATGTTTTTTGCAAAAACATTTGTAAGTTACATGGTTTTCCGAAGGTAATTGTCAGTGATAGGGATGCAAAATTTAAAGGAAATTTCTATAAAGAATTTTGCAAAATTTAAAGGAAATTTATGGAAAGAGTTTGCACTAATTAATACTAAGTAATAAATAAGCTAGAGGAAGAACAAAAAGTCATACAAATATTAAAAGAAAACCTAGCAACAGCTCATAATCGAATGAAACAACTAGCAGACCAACATAGGTCAGAAAGAGAATTTGAAGATTGTGATTGGGTGTTTGTACGACTTCAACCCTACAAACAATTATCCCTTAAGCAACAATGGAAGAACAAATTGGCCCCAAAATTCTATGGACCCTTTCAAATTAACAAAAAAAATAGCCAAGTAGCTTATATATTGGAGTTGCCAGACAATTGTCGCATCCATAATGTCTTCCATGTTTCATGTCTCAAAAAATTGTTTGGGCAAGCTCAACCAGTGCAAACAAAAATCCCTAAATTCGATGATGAAGGAAATTTAGTTTTAGAACCAAAAGGTATTCTTACCACTAAGGAAAAAGTGTTACGTTCCATAACCATGAAGGAATATCTTATCAAATGGAAAAATATTCCAGAAGAAAATTCATCATGGGAATCCGAACAATTCCTCCAACAATACCCATCACTACCCTTGGTTTGAGGACAAAGAAAAATCTTAAGAGGGTGGAAATGTTACAAACATAATAAAAATGATAATAATAAATATAATAATTGTAATAATAAATAAAATCATTTAATTAATCAAGAGGCACGTACCTCCTCACCTTGTGACCAATCAATGATATATAGCAATAGTCATGAGGGTAGTGTAATCATATTCTTCATTAACATCGTCAATAAATATCAATATTCAGAATTATTCAATTCTCCAGTGAATGACAGTTTTCATGTTACATTACATTTCTTATAGAAGGTGTTTTATCAAACCTACATCTCTTTATATACATAACAATATTCAAAATTTATGAAGGTCAAATGTTCATGTCCACAAATTTCAAGAAACCATTGAACATCGGTATAGCATGCAAATGTTATTGAGAGTCACCAGTGACTACTTAGGTCTCAATGATTTTGGTTGTTTCCTTAAGTAGATACCTTCCATAAGCTTCAATAATGGAGCTGTTAGACTTGGATAGAGAACAAACCAACTTCATATGGCTATTTTTTGGGGTCCCTTTCTCCTCCAATGCCCCTATAAATCTCAAGCATATCTCATGGACAATATCATCATGTGCATATTTCCATACCTCTATTTCCACTAAAGCTTACAAAGACAATGTTTCTCATTTTGCTAGTGACTATACAATTCCTACCAGGACATCAATTAGGGGATTGGTTAAATCAGATGACCCCTCTCTTTTCCATTGAAAGGGGATAGGATCTATTGTATATATTTCCATCGTTGAAACCACCTTGGAATAGGCCTGTTGCAGATCCAATGAGAGTACATTTGAGGATAAAGCCTTCAACACATCACCCATCATCATAGTTATTTGGAGAATTATGCTTTTACCATATTCACACACAATATCTCCATATAAAGAGATCAAATACTATCTAGGAATTTTTCCATCTTGAAGCTTTAACAATTAGGTTACATGTTATGGGATCAGCTTTGTTATGACCCATGGGGGGCATATATAGGGCTAAGAGTATATGATATGACCCCGGGGGGGGCATCTATGGGGATAAATGTACATACAATGTGTAATTATATATGTAATAGGGTCGACCTAATAATAAAGGGGCCTCATGTGTAGGTGTGAATAGGTATATATAGAGATCATGTATTCATTATTGAGGACATGTGAATTGTGAGATATAAATGTATTTGGTTACGTGGAGGAGGTTCTTCTATTCTTTAAGGAGTTATTGTGTAACTCATATCTCTTATCTATATTGGAGATTTGCTCCACGCTCGTATTGTTATACAAGGTGTGTACTTCTTTTCTGTTATGATATCTTAAGCATTTGGTTCATTACATTTGGTATCTGACCAACGATCCTAGGGTTTTTCTTCTCCAAGCAAGTCATCTTATCATTTTCACTACAGCTTTTTTTCTGGAATGATTCAGACAAAACAAATTGGAGATTATTTAGAATACATATCAAGGTACCTTTGGTAGAAACTTCAGCCCTTGGATCATTATAATTTCATAGATATACCCTATGGAAGATAGGTATTTTGACTAGTGCTATTACTAGTTTAAGCATGTGTTCAAGGTAAATCAATTGTTTATTCTTCAACGAGGATCCAAATTCAGTGAGAATAGTTTCATTTGAAAGAGAACAACCCATAGTATGTCTTGTCCAGTTTTCAAAATCAGGTATTAAATATTGTACATGTGGCATTTTGTATAGGTTTTCTCTCTAGGAAAGGGCAAAAATCAACAAGGTTTGGGAAAGTTACCATAACTTTAATTTGGCACACCCTCTCACAAACCTTAAATTCCAATAATTAAATAAATAAAAATTATATATAAAAGTAACCATAATATTCTCTAATGGTTCTTCGTCATCATTATTGTCACATATAATTTTATGTCTTTTTTTGTTTCCCTTATGATACAGAAATTTCATTATCTTTTCAATGTTTTGTTATGATGAGAATCTCATAGTGACTACATACTTACACGAAAATACCTTTACAACCTCACATAGCTTGTTATAAAGTATTATAGTTTAATAATGGAACTGTCCCATAGTCAACCTTATCGTCCACACTTATGTATCGTATTTATATAAGTTGTCCTAAGTATTATTTCATTAAGACCCAATATTTGATAACCTATAAAATATAATTGTTATTACTAAGTGGAGATGTCTATATATGTTCATTGCTTCTTGGGGTCATGATCCATATGAGGCCTCTCGATGATTTGATTGTTGGCTATATCCCTCTCCTTATGGATATAGGTTTACCATTGGTACTACCGTGTTCTTATACTTATGATCCTTAGCTAATTTCATACTATATGCTTTTTATTATTGTTTTATGTTAGCTCTCATACATAAACACGAGATTCATATATAAAGTAGGTTACATTATTTATAAATCAACATATTTTGAAACGAGTTATCATTGTAAGTCAGCCATACATGTTACACCTATCCTTCGACAAGACGGCTTAAATTGGAGGATTTATTTGGGTGTTTTACAAGGTTTAAACTTGTGTTATGGTACCTATCTTAAATTAAAACTTCGCCAACTTTACCTCGTTAAATAGCGCCCTCTGTGGATAATTTATCATACAGCGGTCCTACATGTGCCACATGTTGATGTTGCCATCTCGAGGAGGATTATTTGGTCATTTTCCTAAAATTTGTATATGTGTTGGTTTGTTATGCCTCCAAGCATCAGGTTTTCTTGTCTGATTCTTTAGTTGTCCAATCTCTCCCACACTTGGCTCATTTCTCATGCTTCACTTATTTTCCTTGACTTTGTGTTCTTCCTAAGAGGTTTTCCCTTTTACGAGTTACAGAGTGAAGGTCTGGTTACCCCATTCTCATTTTCGTTTCCTAGGGAATTTATTGGGTAAACGCTCCGAGCGTTCATAGCTTTCTAGGGCTTGTTGTGAGTCTTTTCAAACTCTTTCAAGGTCAGTGCCTTTAACTGGTAAGAACCTCCCATAACCATTCAGGGTTTCCTGTAACTATGGTGGTAGCTTTAATTATATTTCATGAGTAGTATCCTTCGAAATATTAGTTTGTAGTTGGAGTTGAACCTTATTCCATCGGATATATCTTTTGTCGAACTTCTTGTTCTTATATATATGTTTCCATAAAATGTAATTATTATAGGTTTTATAATCGGTTACAGTAATCTTTCTTCCAGATTTGTTTCGATGGGGTTTTACCTTAACCTCGGGGTTTTCCATCGATACCCAGTAATCTCATGAGTTCAGTAGTTTGGGTTTACCATTACAGGATCAATTGTTTTTTTATTTCTCGTCTTTGGTTGATGATTAAGACCCTTCATCTTGTTTTATTCATCCTAGACCTAGTTTAGGACTTCCGCTATAATATTTCGTGTAGGCAGTGTTAGCACATATCTTAGTAGTTACTTTAATTTACATTCTGTACATATATTGTAGTTTTACATTAATTTTATTCTTGGGTATTATCTAATGATGGCCCCTTTTGATGTTGTGAGGGGTACCGATCAGTTATCTGAAAACCCATAACATGCAGGTGCAGTTTGCAGTGATGTAAGGACATACCTTGGCACTCTGCTCATCCATGGTAAGATTATTTATATTTGTATATGCAACTTTCATTCGATTAAATAACTCGTGCAACTTTCTAACTTATTTTCTTATTCATTATGTAGGTACTGAGACAACGATTACCATGGAGCTCTAGAATACCCATGTACAGAAAGGTATTTGGGTTTCAATACTTCTGTAGGTTTAAATTTGATATCACCAAATGTGATTATTCTTCTCCTACATTTTGTCGAATTAGTCGACTGAATATTTTTTAATGTAATTAGTCTTGAAAGTCGGGTGGCTTTGGACTGTTGTCTACGCATGTTATGATGTTGTAATACTATGTTTATTGATTCCTCTTTCATTGATATATAGTTTATAAACAGACTCTGCTCGTTAGATTCTATACAATATGTAACATTTTTACTTCAAATATACACATA
Organism: Picea engelmannii; assembly: GCA_009831015.1. Classification (NCBI taxonomy): domain Eukaryota; kingdom Viridiplantae; phylum Streptophyta; class Pinopsida; order Pinales; family Pinaceae; genus Picea; species Picea engelmannii. The sequence continues at coordinate 388,925 of ML790220.1, forward strand.
GAGTACCTTGTTAAATTTTGTAACGGGTTTTCTTTGGATTATACAATGTACTCTGTAAGAATATTCCTTTTGAATATATGTACAAGGTTTTGCGCGGAAATTTGTTTGAATATGTAACACTTCATTTTCCCATTTATATATATTGAACCTTGGTTAATCAATATCAAATCCTATTTTGTATTGTTCCTTTCCAGTTGTGTATTGTATTTCGATGAACCCTGTCTCTTCCATACACATTTCTCATCCGAAATAGTCCTTATATTATTAACTAGGGTTTTACCTATGAGTATTATTGATCTATTACTGATAATATGATTATGTTCGTAAATCAAAATAACTATTAAATTTCCTTTCATAGTTTTATATACGAAACATATAATATGCATCTATATCTCATATAACAAACATTAAATTATAATATTGTTCCAGTTATTTATGCCAGAGAATTTAGCCACAGAAATGTACATTAACATAGTAAACATTTAAATAAGAAAATTCTTCACAAGAAATTAAACATGGAACTTTGGGGAAACCACACGTTGAAGACATGTTCCTCCCAACCTTATTCTAGAGTCTCTGTCACCCCCGAACTGAGTTCGGAATCCATAAGGATTCATATGTGGCCTCTTGCAGAATTCTAAGCTCCAGCTGATGTGAGTAGTCTTTGAATATTCACTTTGTCAAGCGAGTTAGTGTGTAACCTTCTCAAGTTATCCAATTCTCCTCTTAGGAATAGCTTCCCATCCCCTTGTCATGACTTATTTTATTTTTCCTAGGACTTGTGACACTTGTCTTGAGCCTCATGATCACTAACCACTTGTCAAATTCAACTTTACACATGTTCATAGATTCACCTATAAATATGGAATGTGTATTTTTCAAGTTGATTTAAGTCCACAACTAGTCTCGGTCTGTTTCCACTTGGCCAACCCCTTTGGATTCCTAACTCCCTCTTTGAAATTTGCTTCAACATGTGCCCCTTTTTCCACATGTATTTATTTTCATAAAATACTAAGGTTTTACAATTCAATTTTGGTCAATCGACCAAATTGTCTTTTTGGAAAAATAATTAAAATACTAAATTAAAAACAATAATAGAAATAATAATTAAAAATCCAAGTTGTGGGGTATCACATACACCACCCCTTAGAACATATCACCATCCTCAGTGATAACTAGTTTTCATCAATACCAGTCTGGAATAGAAATGGATATGATTCCCACATATTACTTTTTGTTTCCCAATTAGCCTCTTCTGGAATAAGGTGCTTCCATTGCACCTTTACCTGTCCTACGAGTCGATTCCGAAGTGTAAGTTCCCTCTTGTCGAGAATACGATATGTCTCTACTGGGAACTCACCCACGGTTCCACCTGTATCATTTTCCAATCAACAACATGAGTAGGGTCATGATATACTTTTTCAGTAATGAAACATGAAACACATCATGTACTTTTACCATGGCTGGAAGTGCAAGTTGATAAGCTACAGGTCTTATTCGAGCAAGTATATCGAATGGGACACAATACCTAGGTGCTAAATTAGTATACATGCACAGTCATAAAGATATTTTTTTAGGTTTAACTCTATAATACACATGATTTCCAACATCGAACTCTCTTGGAGTCCTTTTTGCATCAACGTAACTTTTTTGCCTGTACTCAGCTACTTTTAGGTTTTGTTGTACCTGTTTCACTGTTAGTTCCATGTATTTTAACATATATGGTCCAATCATCAATCTATTAACAGGATTACTCCATGAGACAGGTGTATTACATTTTCTACCATATAAAATTTCAAAAGGACTAAGTTTTGTTGAAGCTTGATAATGATTATTATAAGAAAATTGTTCAACAACACAGGTATTCCAACAGAGGATGAACACCTTCAGTAACCACTCACATAACCAGATCAAATATCAACACACTGATGTTTTCACGTGGTAAAACCCCTACAGGGAAACATCCACGGCCACAACCAACGCGACCACTTGGAGCAGTTTATTAATGCAAAGAAAAAGATTACAGAGAGATTTTACAAGAGAGTTTCTCACAATCGATCATCGGCAAATGACCCTCCATGCTCTTTAAATAGAGATCATGGACCAATCAGGTGTTAAGCCATGGATCAATGGTCGTTAAGATCGAGGAGAGTATGAACCATTGGATCACTCTATGTCGGGAACATATCGTGACCGTTGGATTTCCTAACTACAAATGCATACTAATGCATACTAAAGAAACACACTAAGAAACACACTTTTACCTAATGACATATTAGACGAAGTAGATCTTAACTAACTCCTAAGTGTCTAAATATCCTAACATCCCCCCTTTAGAACAACTTGGGATAGGATTGAAGGATTTACAATAGTGACACAATAGGAGAAGGAAGGAGGCATTAGAGCCTATCCCCCCTTAATGACAACTTCTTGAACTCCTAACATATAGAAGTTTAGAAAACTTTGCTTCTGTAAGAGACTTTGTGAAAATGTATGCAACTTGATCTTCTATAGGGAAAAAGATCACTTCAATAACTTGATCATGAATTAGCTTTCTGATGAAGTGCATGTGTAGCTCGATGTGTTTGCTACACTGATGTTGAACTGGGTCTGTGGCGAGCTCGATGGCACTCTAATTATCATACCAAAGGCTAGTTGGATGTTGGTGCTAGAATCCAAACTCTGAAAGGATCTATCGAAGCCACAGGGCTTCCTGAATTGCATTTACCATTGCTTGGTACTCTGCTTCTGCTGAAGAAAGTGCAATAGCCTGTTGTTTCTTACAGGCCCAAGTGACAGGTCTTGAACCAAGGCTGAAAACATAGCCTGTAGTAGAATTCCGATCATCATGGTCACCGGCCCAATCTGAATCAGTGAAACCAACCAATAAAGGAGTCCCCCTTGAAATGCAATGTATCTCGAACTGAATTGTACCACGAACATAGTGAAGTATTCTTTTAGTTGTTTTCCAATGGATTTCATGTGGTGTTTGCATATATCGGACAACAAGACCAACAGCAAAGGAAATATCAGGATGGGTATGAGTCAAGTATAAGAGGCTACCAACTAACTAATGGTACAGGGTGGCATCAACTTCAGGAGAAGTACAGGTGGCAGAAAGCTTGACTCCAGACTAAAAGGGAGAAGGGGTTGGTTTAAAATTGTCCATGTGAAAGCGATGAAGAAGGTCACAAGCATACATAGACTGGGAAAGAAAAATCCCTTCATTGGTTTGAAAAACTTGGAGGCCAAGGAAATAGTGCAAAAATCCTAAGTTTGTCATTTCAAATTTCTTCTTAAGGCTAGTTTTCACATGGTTTAAAAGTTTTGAGTCACTACCAATAAGGATAAGGTCATCAACATAAAGGACAAGGATTATGAAATGTCTTCCTACTTTCTTGGTATAGACATTAGGATTAGAATGGCATCTAGAGAATCCAGTGGCAATAAGAAAGCTATCCATTTTGGCATACCAAGCTCGGGGATCTTGCTTAAGACCATAAATAGATTTCTTGAGGTGAAAAACAAGGCTAGAGTCATTCTGGACATAGCCAGGAGGTTGTTTCATGTAGATTTCTTCTTGCAAATCTCCATGCAAGAAGGTGGATTTAACATCCATCTGATGGACCTCCCATTTATGTGAGGTAGCAAGGGCAAGAACAAGGCAGATGGAATTCATTTTTGCTACAGGGGCAAAGGTTTCATTATAGTCAATTCCTTCAACTTGGGAAAATCCTTTGGCAACTAACCGAGCCTTGTGTCTTTCAACACTTCAATTTAATGCATACTTAGTTTTGTAGACCCATTTGCATCTAACAAGTTTTCTTCCTTTTGAAAGAGGTAGAAGATCCCAAGTATCATTTTCCATTAAAGAACGATACTCTTCATTCATTGTTGTATCCCAATCTGGATGACCTGAAGCTTCTACAAATGTCTCTGGATCATAAGTTTTTGAAACTTGAACCAAAAGAGAAGAGGCTTGTTGGAACTGTGAATGTGTCTGACGCTGATCTGAAGGATCACCGACAAGATCACAAGCTGCTTCTCGTGTTGAATGGACCCATCTAGGAAGCGGTGGAGTTGGTGCTAGTTCAGGTTCAAAGGACTCATCTGGAGGAGGGTGAGAATGCGGAGGTGGATTTTCATCCTCACTGTCATCATCTGAAGAAGAAACCAGATCATAAGAAGGCACAAATGCCAAAGATGGCTCGTAGGCTGAAGAAGGCACAATCGTTGAATTAGGCTCGCAGGCCAAAAGATTTTCATCAAATTTAACATCTCTTCTAATAATAATTTCATTACAATGTGATTGAAGAAGTCTCTAACCTTTGACATCTTCGGAATAACCAACAAATATACACTTCTCACTTTTAGGCTGCAATGCTTTCATTTTCTCATCAGGAATGTGAGCCCATGCTATACTGCCAAATACATGGAAGTGACTTACATCTGGTTTAAGTTTAGTCCAAGATTCTTCCGATGTTATATTTTTAAGAGCCTTTGTGGGAGTGCGATTTACTATGTAATTTGCACAATTGATGGCTTCCGCCCAATACTTTAGACTTAATCCCTTAGATTGGATCATACAATTAGCC
>ML790220.1:396366-409009 GCA_009831015.1 Picea engelmannii
GGACCAATCGGGTGTTAAGCCACGGATCAATGGCCGTTAAGATCGAGGAGAGTATGAACCGTCGGATCACTCTATGTCGGGAACATATCGTGACCGTCGAATTTCCTAACTACAAATGCATACTAATGCATACTAAAGAAACATACTAAGAAACACACTTTTACATAACGACATATTAGACCAAGTAGATCTTAACTAACTCCCAAGTGTCTAAAACGTCTCTACTGGGAACTCACCCACGGGTTCCACTTGTATCATTTTCCAATCAACAACGTGAGTAGGGTCATGATATACTTTTTCAGTAATGAAACATGAAACACATCATGTACTTTTACCATGGTTGGAAGTGCAAGTTGATAAGCTATAGGTCCTATTCGAGCAAGTATCTTGAATGGGCCACAATACCTAGGTGCTAACTTAGTATACATGCACAGTCATAAAGATCTGTTTTTAGGTTTAACTCTAATATACACATGATCTCCAACATTGAACTCTCTTGGAGTCCTTTTTGCATCAGCATAACTTTTTTGCCTGTACTCAGCTACTTTCAGGTTTTGTTGTGCCTATTTCACTTTTAGTTCCATGTATTTTAACATATATGGTCCTATCATCAATCTATTAACATGATTACTCCATGAGACAGGTGTATTACATTTTCTACCATATAAAATTTCAAAAGGACTAAGTTTTGTTGAAGCTTGATAATGATTATTATAAGAAAACTCAACTAAGTACAAATATTCTTCCCATTTACCAGGTCTGTCAATAACATACATTCTAAGCATGTCTTTAAGAATCTGGTTAGTTCTTTCAATTTTTCCATATATTTGTGGATGATAAGCAACATTGAAGTTCAATTGGGTATCCAACCCTTTAAATAAATCCTTCCAAAATTTTCTAGTAAACTGAACATCTCTATCAGATATTATAACTTTAGGGATTCCACGTAACCTTAATATTTCCTTCATGAATATTTTTTCTATATTAATAGCCTTGTAGGTTGATTTCATAGGTATAAAGTGTGTTGCCTTACTTAATTTATCAACCACAACCATAATTGAGTCATTTTTTTACTACTTCTAGGCAATCCGGTAATAAAATCCATACTTATCACTTTTCATTTCCATTCTGGAATGGATAAAGGTTGTAGTAGTCCAGCTGGATATTGGTGTTCAACCTTAACTTGTTGACACTCTAAACATCTAGCTAGATATTTAGTTGTTTCGCCTTTCATATTTGGCCAACAGAATTATTTTCTCAGCATAGTAATCAATTTATGGTAACCTGGATGTCCAGAATATGGTTTTTTATGCAGTTCATCTAGAATTAACAACTTAATTTCATTAGATTCTGGTACATATAATCTGTTTTTATACATTAACAGTCCAATTTTCGGGAATCTGAAGTCTGATTCTTCTATTCCCAGTGAATTATCAACGATCTTTAACTTAATATTTTGATATTTTGAGTCTTTTTCAGTTGTTATCCTTACCCTTTCTTCTAAATATGTTTCGTAATTACTTCTAGTAATTGTATAAATCAGATTTGCATGTCTACTTAATGCATCTACCACCTTATATTATTTTCCCTTTATGTGTTTTATCTCAAAATCATACTCGCTTAAGAAGGCTAACCACCTTGCTTGGCGAGCATTTAAATTTTGTTTATCAAACAGATATTTAGAGCGATGTTATCGGTCAACATTAAAAATTTCCTTCCTACCAGATAGTACCGCCACATCTTTACTTCATGTATTATTGCAGCTAGTTCCCAGTCATGTGTTATGTAATTTTCTTCATGTTTCTTTAATTTTCGAGTACATGGATTTATTGCATTAACACTCCACCAAGCCCTTCGCGGCATGCATCCGTACATACTACAATGTCTTTATCTAGATCTGCCAAATTTAATATAGGAGTTATAGTTAAGAGTTGTTTTAATTTGTTAAAACTTTCTTGACGTTTCTCAGACCAGATGAACTTAATTCATTTATTTTGTAACGATGCTATAGGATATGCAATCTTAGAAAACCCTTCTATAATTTTTTTGTAATAGACAATTATACCCATAAAGGATCTTATGTCCAAAACACCCTTAGGTTTAGGCCAATTCATTATAGTTTTTATTTTGTTTAGGTCAACAACTATACCTTCTTTAGAAATTATATGTCCCAAATATTGAATTTGGTCTTTATAAAACTCACACTTACTTAGTGTTGCATATAATTTTTGTTCTCTTGGTATTTGTAATACTATTCTTAATTGTTATTCATGCTCATTTTCACCCTTCAAATAGATGAGTATATCATATATAATGACGATCAAAAATTTACCTAGACATTTTCCCAAAATATTGTTCATCAAGCACATGAATGAGGCTGGGGCATTAGTCAACCCAAAAGGTATTACGACAAACTCATAATGTCCATACCTTGTTCTAAATGTTGTTTTATAAATATCTTCATCATTTATCCTAACTTGATGATAACTAGGACGTAAGTCAATCTTAGAAAAGATTGTAGCTCCCTATATTTTATCAAACAGATCATCGATACGAGGTAATGGATATCTATTTTTAATAGTCATTTTATTAAGTTGTCTATAATCAATACAAAGAGTAATGTTCCATCTTTCTTTCTAACAAAAAGTATTGGCGCTCCCCATGGACACACACTTGGTCAGATATATACCTTATCTATCAATTCTTCCAATTAACTTTTCAGTTCATTTAATTATAGGATATTCATCCTATAAGGATCTTTTGAAGCAGGTACTACTCCAAGTATCATATATATGGATAAATCTATTTCTCTTCTCGAAGGTAGTCCAGGAATATCCTGGAACACGTCCTGAAATTCCTGCAATACTGGAAATTTAAGTAACTCATTATTACTCTCCTCTTTTTCATTATAATTTATGTGTACAACAAGTATTTTACACTCTTTTCGAATGCATATTTTTACTTGTAAGGTTGTTATCTCTCAAACACTGATAGGTCTTGATACTCCTTTAATACTTACAATATTACCTCTCTCATCTACACAGGTAAATCTTTTATTGTAACAATCTAATACCACTTTAAACTTTTCCAGCCAATCCATACCGATTAGCAAATCATAAGACCCTAAAGTTAATATGTTTAAGTCTATATGTGTTCTTAGTTCATTCATACCAAGTTCGTAGTTTTTAACAACATATGTAATTCTCCTTTTTGTTCCTATAGCTAATTGTACTAACCAGGACTTTTCAACCTTTTATTTATGTAACTTACATATTTCTACAACTCTTACTGAAATATAACTCAAACTAGCACCTGAATCAATTAAAACAATAACTGGTTGGTTATGTATCATACCTTCAATTTCCACCATTGAAGTCTGATGATCTGCTTGTCGATTTTCCAAGGATGCATTGTTTTTTGGTGTAGACCTTGTTAGTTCACCAACTGTAGTTGATTCCTGTATTGTTTTCACATTGTTATTGCCCCTGAGAGGACAATCTTTATAGTAATGAGAAGCACTACATTCCCAACATTTCACTGTCTCCTTTTGGGAAATTTCTTTATTGCAAAAGGTTGGTGGTTTGGTACCCTTATTTTCAAGTTGATTGAAAGGTTTACTAACTCTAAACTTATTACCTCCTTGGAATCTCTTATCAGCATTCTTGTTAGAGTAAGCTCCCCATTTCTTCTTAGGGTCAAACCTCTCAACTTTTTTCCCATTCCAATTCCTTGAATTCTCATTTCTATTTATATATTTCTCAAAACAAAGTTTGGCTTTCCTCATGGTTTCTTCCAATGTTTTTGGGTTATCAAACTCAATTCGATCTTTATAAGAACTAGGTAAGAAACTCAAAATCATTGAATCTTTGTTTTTTCATCCACAATGTAAGGCACATAATGAAGAAAACTCAGAAATTTACTAAATAAATCTTTCATTGTAAGATTTCCCAGTTTTAGTTCATAGAACTCCTTCGCTTTACCCTCATAATACTGTTCAGAAATGTAATGTTTCTTAAAATATCTCTTAAAGGTTTTCCAAGAGAATTTCCTTTCCTTAATACTTTTTACTCTTTTTATATCCTTCCACCGTATGTCTGCTTTTTCTGTCAGATTGTAGATAGCCATTCGGGCTTTAAGCTAACTTGAATAATTGTAGATTTGGAAATATTTCTGCATACCAGAGAACCATGCCTCTGCTTCCTCACCAATCTCCACTTCCCCATTGAAGGTTGGTGGTTTAATCTTCTTAAATTCTCCCATGACTTCATCATGTTGTTTAGGTTTCTTTTTGGTTCTTTGTTTAGGACTAGAACTACTTTCAGTAGACGTTTCTGTGTCTTTTGTATCCTTGTATACTGACTCTATCTCAGATTCAAGATACTCCAATTTTCTTGCTTTCTTCTTCGGTTGGGCTATCTCAGAATTGCTAGAATTTTGTCCCTTATTTTTATCAATGTTTTGATTGCATAATTTCTCCAGCATAATTGCATTTAGTTCCTCTTGAGTCTTTAGAATTATTTTGTTATCTTCTCTCAATGTTTTTAGTTCTTCTCTCATATCTGTTACTATCTTTATAATTTATGAATTCCTATCATTATTCAGATCCATCCAGAGATGTCCATCACCTACATTCCCTTGTTCAAGATTCTCTTGATTATGTTCTTCTCCCTGAGCCTGGGGTACTTCTGTCATTTTCCTGCAAAATCAATTTATTTTTCTTCCTAGAGGTAAGAACAAAATCAAGACAATTTTACATGTTAGATTTTTGTTGTGATAAAACCCATAAAAAGGCCAAGTACTGTAACCTACAACTCTGATGCCATTATGTTAGAGACCTTAAATTCCAATAAAAATAAAAATAAAAATTTATATATAAATAACCATAATATTCTCTAATGGTTTTTTGTCATCATTATTGTCACATGTAATTTTATTCCTCTTTTATGTCTTTCTTTGATTCCCTTATGATACGGAAATTTCATTATCTTTTCAACGTTTTGTTATGATGAGAAGCTCATAGTGACTATATACTTACACGGAAAGACCTTTACAACCTCACATAGCTTGTCATAAAGTATTATAGTTTAATAATGGAACTGTCCCATAGTTGACCTTATCGTCCACCCTTATGTATCGTATTTATATAAGTTATCCTAACTCTTATTTCATTAAGACCAAATATTTGATAACCTATAAAATATAATTGTTATCACTAAGTGGCAATCTCTATATATGTTCGTTTCTTCTTGGGTTCATGATATCTATGAGGTCGCTCGATGATTTGGTTGTTGGCTATAGCCCTCTCCTTATGGCTATAGGTTTACTATTGGTTCCACCGTGTTCTTATACTTATGATCCTTAATTGATTTCATACTATATGTTTTTTAATATTGTTTTATGGTAGCTCTCATACATAAACACGAGATTCATATATTAAGTAGGTTACATTATTTATAAATCAACATGTTTTGAAATGAGTTATCATTGTAAGCTAGCCATACATGTTACACATGTCCTTTGACAAGACGGCTCAAACTGGCGGATTTATTTGGGTGTTTTACGAGGTTTAAACTCGTGTTATGGTACCTATTTTAAATTAAAACTTCGCCAATTTTTCCTTGTTAACCAACGTCTTCTGTGGATCATTTATCATGCAGTGGTATTGCATGTGCCACATCTTGATGTTGTCATCTCGAGGAGGATTATTCAGCCGTTGTCCTAAAATATGTATATGTGTTGGTTTGTTATGCCTCCAAGCATTAGGGTTTCTTGTTGGATTCTTTAGTTGTCCAATCTCTCCCACACTTAGCTCAATTCACATTCTTCACTTCTTTCCATCGACTCTGTGTTCTTCCTGAGAGGTTTTCCCTTTTACGAGTTACAGAGTGCAGGTCTGGTTACCCCATTCTCATTTTTGTTTCCTAGGGAATTTATTGGGTAAATGCTTTGGGCATTCGTAGCTTTCTAGGGGTTGTTGTGAGTCTTTTCAAAATATTTTAGGGTCGGCACCTTTAACTGGTAAGAACCTCCCATAACCATCCATGGTTTCCTGTAATTATGGTGGTAGCTTTAATTATATTTCTTGAGTATTATCCTTCATAATATTAGTTTGTAGTTGGATTTGAACCTTATTCCGTCGGCTATATCTCTTGTCAAACTTCTTGTTCTTATATATATGCTTCCATATAATGTAATGACTGTAGGTTTTATAATCGGTTACAGTAGTCTTTCTTCCAGATTTGTTTCGAGGGGGTTTTACCTTAACCTTAGGGGTTTTTCGTCGATACCCAGTAATCTCATGAGTTCAGTAGTCTGGGTTTACCATTACAGTATCAATTGTCTTTTTATTTCTTGTCTTTGGTTGATGATTAAGACCCTTCATCTTGTTTTATTCATCCTAGACTTGGTTTAGGACTTCCGCTATGATATTTAGCTCAGGCAGTGTTCGCACAGATCTTAGTAGTTACTTTAATTTATATTTTGTACATATGTTGTAGTTTTACATTAATTTTATTCTTAGGTATTATCTAATGATGGGCCATTTTGATGTTGTGAGGGGTACCCATCAGTTATCCGACAACCCAGAACATCTAGGTGCATTTTACAGTGATGTAAGGAGATACCTCGGCACTTTGCTCGTCCATGGTAAGATTATTTCTATTTGTATATGTAACTTTCATTGAATTAAATAACTCGTGCAACTTGCTAACTTATTTTCTTATTCATTATGTAGGTGTCGAGACGGCGGTTACCATGGAGCTCTGGAATACCCATGTACAGAAAGGTATTTGGGTTTCAATACGTCTGTAGGTTTAAATATGATATCATCAAATGTGATTATTCTTCTCCTACATTATGTTGAATTAGTCGATCAAATATTTTTGAATGTAATTATTCCTGAAATTCGGGTGGCTTCGGACTGTTGTCTACGCATGTTATGATGTTGTAATACTATGTTTATATATTCCTTTTTCATTGATCTATAGTTTATAAACGGACTCTGCTCATTAGATTCTATACAGTATGTAACATTTTTACTTCGAATATATACATAGGGTATCTCGTTAAATTATCTAACGAGTTTTCTTCGTATTATACAATGTAGTCTGTAACGATATTCCTTTTGAATAAATGTACAAGGTATCACGCGAAAATCTGTTTGAATCTGCAATACTTCATTTCCCCATTTATATATATTGAACCTTGGTTAATCGATATCAATTCCTATTTTGTATCGTTCCTTTCAAGTTGTATATTGTAGTTCGATGAACCCTATCTCTTCCATACAAATTTCTCATTCGGAACAATCCCTAGATTATTAACTAGCGTTTTACCTATGAGTAATATTGATCTATTACTGATAATATGATTTTGCCTGTAATTCAGAATAACTATTAAATTTCCTTTCACAATTTTCTATATGAAACATATAATATGCATCTATATCTCATATAACAAACATTAAATTCTAATATTGTTCCAGTTATTTATGCAAGATAATGTAGCCACAGAAATATATAATAACACAGTAAACATTTAAATAAGCATATTCTTCACAAGAAATAAAACCTAGAACTTTGGGGAAACCACACGTTGAAGACCATGTTCTTCCCAACCTTAGACTAGAGTCTTTGTCACCTTTGTCACCCCCGAGATGAGTTTGGAATCCAAGGGGTTGCCTATGTGGCCTCTTGTAGAATTATAAGCTCCAGTTTCTTTGAGTAATCTTTGAATATTCATTGTGTCAAGTCAGTTAGTGCATAGCCTTCTCAAGCTATCCAATTCGCCTCTTAGGAATGGCGTCCCATTCCCTTGTCATGAATTTTTTTATTTTTCCTAGGACTTGTGACACTTGTCTTGAGCCTCCTGCTCACTGACCACCTGTCAGATTCAACTTTACACATGTTCACAGATTCTCCTATAAATCTGGAATGTGTCTTTTTGAAGTTGAGTTAACTCCACAGCTTATCTCAGTCTGTTGCCACTTCGCCAACCCCTTTGGATTCCTAACTCCTGCTTTAACAGTTGCTTCAACGTGTGCCCCTTTTTCCACATGTGTTTATTTTCATAAAATAATAAGGTTTTACAATTCAATTTTGGTCAATCTACCAAATTGTCTTTTCGAAAAAATAATTAAAATTCTAAATTAAAAACAATAATAGAAATAATAATTAAAAATCCAAGTTTTGGGGTATCACACACCCAATTTTGGTGAGACCTATGGCATTGCAGAGAAGACATATCAGAGTACTACATGGAAAAAATTCAGACTCATAAGGGTTGAAATTGCATATATACATCAAAAGGAAGGTTGGCCAGAAGGACAGACTCCAAATCGGGGTTTCAAAGGTATGTTCACTTAAAACTATCGTAACTTTTGATTTGAATGTCCGATTGATCGTATTCAAAATCCATTGGAAAGAGAAAACATATAATATTATATTGGAACAAGGATTATAACTATTTGAAATCATTATTCCTAATATATTGAGATTGTAAGTTGAGGGTTAGGGTTAGACCTTAATTAAGAATCAATGAAAATACCTCAATTTAAAAGAGATAAAGATAAAGATGAAATCAATCCTATGGAATGGTTGATGATGGTAAAGGAATATGATATGAATCCTTCAAGAACAAAAAATTGTTTTTCTGGTGAATCTTGGAATTGGTGGATGAGTATTGATAAGGATAATAATTGGAAAATGTCATGGGAAGAATTTCGAGAACTCTTCTTAAATAAATGGATTAGGGATACAAAAATGGAGGCATTGTATAAAATTCAAGAGGAGTTAAAAGAAGGAAAAGAAGAGATCAAGAAGAAGAGGGATGAGTTGTTTAAGATATGGGACCTTAATGAAGTGTTAGTTAAGGAAGTTCAAAAATTAAAACGAGAAAATACTAGCAAAGGAAAGTGGGGAAAATATGAGTCAAGGGAAGATTTGAAGAAGAAAGATGAAGAGATATGTAGATTACGAAACCATAATACAAAACTACTAGACAAGGTTAATGTATTGAAAGAAGAAAAGCTGAATTATCAAAATCAAGAAGAAACGAAGATCTTGGATGAATAATATACCAAAAGACTTGAAGAGAAAATTTGCAAGAAGGTTGAGGAATCCTTAAATATTGATGAGGTAAAAGTAGAAATGTAATTCGGAATTGAAGAAGGAGATCAGAATTTGATAAATGGGGTGACATTGTAGCTTCAAAAAGAGAAAGGAGACAATATTCAAGAAGGTCACCGGAAGATACTTGAAGAAGTTGAACTTCATCTAGAGGATGTACATGTCAAATATGATGGTATTATCTCCAAGGTTAGATAAATAAAAGACCAAACAACGAGGATAGAGGATACTATTGTCTCTAAAAAGAATATAGATGAAATGCATGTGCAGACTGAAAGAAAATAGTCAAATGTGAAACCATATCGATACCCTCATTACCAAGAAAGATTTCAAGAAAGACAAGAAGTTCAATATCAACATTATAAGGGAAGAAGATGGAATACTTGTCAATATTCATGGAATAAGACATCACAAAACCATTATTCAACAAGATATTATCATAGACCAACATCTACTACAAATTGGAGAAGCTTCAACAAGAATACATGGAATCATGTGAAAGAAAATTATGCAACAAATAGCCACCAAGGATTACGACTGAGAATAATTGATTTTGGATGGATGGATCATCATCAATGGAAATAAGAAAGCGGGAATGTAAGAAAATCATATTACTTGGTTTCATCACTTGTGAAACCTTTAATTGTAAATCTTTGAGGACACAAATTTTTGAAGGAGGGTACTATGTTATGACCCAAGGGAGGCATATATAGGGCTAAACATAAATGATATGACCCCAAGGGGGGTCATATATAGGGATAAATGTACATGTAATGTGTAAATGTATATTTAATAGGGTCATCCTAATAGTAAAGGGGCCTCAAGTGTAGGTGTGGATAGGTATATATAGAGATCATGTATTCATTATTGAGGACAAGTGAATTGTGAGGTATAAATGTATTTGGTTATGTGGAGGAGGCTCTCCTATTCTTTAAAGAGTTATTGTGTAACTCATATCTCTTATATGTATTGGAGTTGTGCTCCACGCTCACATTGCTATACATGGTGTGTTCTTTTCTGTGATGATATATTAAGCATTCGGTTCATTACAACCTTAATATCTATATGCTAGACATAGTTTCTCAAAGAATTCATAAATTTTCTTCAATTTTCTGGATCCTTGTCTAGATCAACAAACGCTTGCTTCAAATGGACATCCCTAAATCTTTCCATACCATTCTCACTTCAAAGATCAAGCCCATAGTTTCCAAATTTTGGCAGAGCTCACACTCTAACCCAATATAGCGAAGTTGTAAAGCTACATTCCACAAGATCTAGCAGGTTGGCCTCTCCTATTGGGTTTTAGATCAACTAAACCTTCCCTTTACCCTTACCTAAAAACCCAACAATGAAATATATAGTAGTGTCAAGGCTACCTCCTATTGGGTTTTAAATCAATTGAACCTTGACCTTGTCCTCCTTTTTCTTAGATCTTTTGGAACTCACTTCTACATCTCATCTATAAAATTGTTTACAAGTCTATTTCCATCATACTTGTGAGGGTCATGAAGTTCAATTTCAGTGAAATGCATTTTTTTTTCAATGTAAGTGCATCTTTCAGTGGACATATCATATCTTCCATTCTTCCACCTACCTTACTAGAGAATAATGAAGATTCATTGCCACTACCTCGACCAAATTGAAACCCAGTACCTCTTAATGTGCCAGACATCCTTTAAGTACACGCATTTGTTTTTCTAGGCTAGGTATTGATGCACAAATTTTCCCTAAAATGATCCAATAAAACTCAAAACGAATGGAATCCTATCAACCACCTTGTGCAATACATCACAATCCATAGAAGAGGATGGAGACTAAAAAGATTTAAACATTCTCCCGACCCAAATCCTTCAACCCCTAAACCATTTTATAGCAAGGGCTTAAATTTGCACCCAATTAATGGTTATTATCCCCAGAAAAAGATGCTCAAGGAACCTAAACACTTGGAAGATGAGCAGCTAGTGATGAGCACAACAAAACCCAATAGTAATTTTGCATTCAAATATTATTTAGAACATGGTTAAACACATTTTCCCAGAGTAAGTTTCCATAGCATGGATTTTAATTGTCAAATTATTTGAGCCTTAGACAAACCCAACTAGAAACTACTTAAGTTTATCAATCCACAGCTACAAAATCCAATAAGAACACAATACTCACATGTCTTATAAATAAATTAAGACCCCAACACCTGCATCCCTATCAAAATAACAATCCAATTCCTAAAAAATGGACATTTCAATTGAAATTACATAAAACAATGAATCCAATCGGTGACTAAATTTGAAGGGCTACTCCTAATTTCAAGTTGAAGGGTATGTATTCATTCAACCCTTCCATGATGAAAATTTGAAAAAGTAGTTGTACTTCAATTGACAAGAGTAAACTGTGTACATACTTCAAAAACAATATTATAAATAAAAAATTATCCTTCCTATTACTTCAAATGTTAAAATTTAATGAACAACGAGATAGATAAGTTGAAATTTCAATAAAAAATAATAATAAACATACTTTGTAATTTCAAATATAACTTTTTTAATGGGTTATATATACATTAATAATAATAATAATAATTTGTAACCATTGAGCCATTTTTTCTTTGGAGGAATTTCAAAGTGTTAAAAATGACAATATAAAACTTTAGACACAATCACAAAATCAAACATTTTTGTGAACACCCATTTAAGAGAGGATGTAATATATCTATCCATATGATGCATGGGTAGTGCATCTTATATTCATATTTTGAACATACCCCAAACTTTCTTAACCGTGGGAGTCATGTTCATTCTAGGTCTTATTAGAAAAGAAGAAATTGTATTACATCTTGAGGTCTCTGTTGAAGGGTGATAATTCTATCAAACTACTATAAAAGCAACAAAGAGACCCCACTTATGTTATAGGCCTCTAGGAACATGACAATACAGCATGACTACATCCTTTGGTTATTATTTAGGTTAAGTTGTTAATGATTTGGAGCTTCCCAAGATCCATAGAAACATGAAACTAGAGGAAATTACTCATTAAGATGACCAAGTATGTTATTTTTATTGAGGATATTGATTGTTCAATGTATCTCTCAAACCATGCAAAAATGCATGAAAGAGTGGAATGTTAGAGCATAATCCCTAATGCATAAGTTTGATAGTAATAAAAACTATGTTACCTTCTCCCTAAATTTTTTAAGAATCTCGCCTAGCTTCAAGAATATTGTTCCAAACATTAAAGTTACAAAAGCTATGTCTCCTATGGGGCATTCTCAAAATATTTGCAAAGTATTATCACACTAATGTCAATATTGCTAGAAACAAGAAGAAGAAAGTGAAAGAGTGTAATAGATAAATATGCATGGAATCAGGAAAAGGGGAATGATCATTTTGGAGAACAAAGGAGTGAGGATTTGATGATGCTATAAATTGAATGAACAAAATCACAATTCTCATTGTTGTAATTCCAATTCTAGGTTTTGTGATGTTGACAATGTTCATTGTGTGCAAGTTCATATCTAAACTTAA
>ML790220.1:413350-435787 GCA_009831015.1 Picea engelmannii
CATCCCTCCTCGTCCCCTCAAAAGTATAACATGTGTTCCCTTTCTTGCCCTCTCCCTCTGATCACTCTGGAACTAAAGGAGGTCTTGGAGCATCCCTCCCACGGGATCGAAAACCTTCCTCGAGGGGTAGGAAATCATTTCTTACCCATGCTCAATCTCAAGAAAACTCAAAAATAAAATCCCAAAAATAAAAAACTCTCATCAGGGCCCTTAGAGCAAACGCCCCTGGAAAGGTTTCAAAATGATTGTCCTATCTCATAATTTTTGTGGGCTAGCTAATCTCGCCAAAAGGATAGCCAACAAAATCTTGGTTGAAATTCACTCCCCCTCTATCCTATTCTTCCAAGAAACCATGATTGTTGGGAAAAAAAATTGAATCCTCTCTCTCATCCTCCCTCCTGGGATGAGATTTTCTTTCCCTGGATGCCCAGGGAAGATCCGGTGGAATCATCATAGGCTGGAAGACATCCACCCTCAATCTTATTAACTCTTGGGCCTCTCCCTCAGTCCTTTACACCCACCTTTTCTCAAATGAACTTAACCTAGACTTCCTTTGCGCAAACGTCTACGGGCCCTACTCAAAAAGAAAGGATTTATGGAAGAATTTCTTCAACGCAATTCACTCTCAGCGCTCTCTCATGATCGATGGGGACCTAAATTTCACCCAGGGTGACTGTGAAATCTAGGGACCCTTGACTTAGAAGGACCCACTCTCGAACTTTTTTATCCTCAAATTGGATGAAGTGGGCATGTCAAACATTCAACCTATGAAGTACAACCCCACCTGGAGGAATATGAGGACCAGAAGTGATAGGGTTGCAAAGATTCAAACAATGGGTCTTTAAGATTCAGACAATGGGTGACTTCAGGAGGGCTCTCTAACCACAATCTCATCCTCCTTGAGATAGATGGACCTGATAAAAATCCCCCCAGCCCCTTTAAATTCAATCCCCTTTGGTTGGAATCAAAAATCGTATTTGGAGGCTATCAAGAACTGTTGGATTCCTTACAATCCTCATCTTCCTGAATCCTCATCCATTTAGTTCATGTCAAACCTCAAGAGAGAAAAGGCAACTTCCATTGCTTGGAACAAAGCTAGTAAGAAAAAAGAAAACAAAGATCTCTCTGTGCTCAAAAGGAAATTGTTGAATTGGCATAAATTACAAACCTTGGGGAATCTCACAGAGGAACAAAAAGAAGAGTATAAATCCTTGGATCTCAAAAGAAGAAAAATCCTACAAAACAGAGAACGAGAATGGAGGATTTGAAGCAGAGCTCTCTGGTTAAAAGAAGGCGACAAAAACACAAAATTTTTCCATCATTTTGCCAACCATAGGAAAATACACAACACCATCTAGTCAGTCCACAAAAGTGATGGATCTAAGGAAAAATCCTTTGAAGAAATAACACATGAAGGCTCCTCCCACTTTGAATATTTGTTTAAAGAAGACACCAAAGTGAACATAAATTGTATCTTAAAGGTGACAAATATCTTCCCCATATTCATCTCCCCATAGGATAACCACAAACTAATGGAAGAAATTACCAAAGAAGAGCTGGAAAAAACCATCCACAATTTCTAGAAGGGCATAAGTCCAGGCCCAGATGGATTTCCAATAGATTTCTTCCTCTCCCCTACATTTGAGAGCTTGCTTGCACCTCCTTTCTCTCCTCACCCTTATGGGTGAGCAATAAATAACCTATCGTCGAGCAAGCAATAAATTCCTCATCCTCCCAAAATGTTATCGAAAGGACAGTGGAATTCTGAAATTCTTAGGGAGATTCTTTTACTGAAATGTATGATCCATTCCTTAATGGGGCATTCCATGGAACAATAAACGAACTCGAGTCCCCCCGAATGTTGAACGATTTGATCACTTCGAAGGGCGGGACTAACCCAGAGATAAGGGAAGGAAGGTCTCAGCTTGGCCTTTGCACTAGCATTATAATCATCCTCGTTGACTTTGCACCTGCATTCTAATATTTTATTAAGACAAGACATCATCTTCCTTTGGCGAATCCTCAACATAATCCTCATCATTTCCAAAGCCATTATCCATTGGCACATCAACATGATCGTATCCTCAGTTGGGTTCATCATCATTCGTCGGTGGCCATCAGATTTATCGATCTGTGGCATCTTCTTGGCCCGGATGGATTTCCAATAGATTTCTACAAGGGATGTTTCGAAATCATCGGTGAAGACCTCTTGAATATGTTCGAACACTCAAGAAGATATGGACACGTTCATGCCCCCTTCAATGCCACATTCATAACACTCATTCCAAAGGTGGATGATCCCTCCATCTTTGACCAATTCAGGCCCATATCGTTATGCAACATCATCTACAAAATCATTTCCTTCTGAATCAAAGACACATGAAGCGAAAATATCTTGAAGGAGCAATTTGGCTTCCTGAAGGGGATACAGATCGATCAAGCCATAGGGATTGCATAGGAAGTTCACTCCATACACACTCAAACGCAGAAGGCAATCACTTAAAAGGTTGATCTCTCAAAATCCTCTAACATGGCAAGTTGGCTATATATCAAGCTCCTCTTAGTTCACCCAGGCTTCAGTCATCCCTTTGTCACCTGAATAATGAATTGTATTTCATCAACATCCTTCGCCCTCCTCATAAATGGATCAACCACAAAATTCTTCAAAGAAGAAAGAGGACTCCGCCAAGGATGCCCCCTCTCTCCACTCCTCTTTCTCCTGGTGGTAGAATGTATCAACAGAATAATCCATAGTGAATCCTCAACAACAAAAATCAAATGTATCAATATCAACTCCTCTTTTTCCCTAGCACACCTTCTTTTTGTAGATGACATCCTGCTATTTTGTGAAGGGAATATCTCATATATTTCCACCTTAAAGGAGATTCTTCATACCTATTGCATCGCTATGGGCATGCAAATAAACATGGATAAATACTCCCTCATCTCTTAGGGCCTATCATATTTCGAATGTCGGCACACTTCTAGAACCCTGGGTGCCCCCATTTCAAAGAACTTGGATGGTTTGAAATATCTAGGTTTCAACCTGAAGGCAAATAATTACAGTAAGAAGGATTTCTAGTGGCTCTGCTCCAAGATAGAAAAAATATTAGTCTCATGGAAAAACCATTGGATCTCCCAACCAAGACGGCCAGTGTTAGTCAAATCTGTCTTGGAAGAAATCCCAGTCTACTAGACTTCATTGGCTTGGGTCCCTAAGGGAATCTTGGAGAAAATCAATCAACTATCTTTCATATTTCTATGGGTTGGAATAGAGGAAACAAGGCCCCTTATGCTGGCATAAAAAAAGGGTCTCCATCCCAAAATCTTATGGTGGATGGGGCATCAAACATATCCATTTGTTTGCACAAGCCTTAGAAACAAAGAATGTATGGGGGATCATCAAAAACTCTAGCATGTGGGCCAACATTGTCAAAGAAAAGAACTTCCCCCAAGACACTTCAGTCAATTGGATTTGAAAAATCCAAAAAACATCAAAAAATGGATCAATAATTTGGAAGGCCACTGTAAAAGCATTCCCATTGATCAAGAACTGGCTCATCTGGAGGATTGACAAGGGAGAAGACGTCCTCATTGGTAGATATTCTTGGATCAATTGCAAAGGGAAACACCTTCTTCCAGATCTTGTAGTTTAGGATCTCATCAATGTAGGTTATACTCACCTCCATCACATTGCTAGAAGGAACATCTCTTTGGGTATCATGCAATGGATAAATTGGGATGAATTGGTTTTAAATGAGCAACATGCACACATCTAGAGTGAATACATTGATGATCTTTCCTCTTCCATGGTCAACCTCACAGACCAACCGAACTCCCCCATCTGGTCCTTCAACCCAGCAGGGACCTACACACCAAAGCAGGGCTACCTAGCATTAATCTTGGAACACATTGAAGATCCAGCCCCATGGTGGGGAGCCATCCTATGGAAATTGAGCCCAACCAAAGAAAAACTCTTCATGTGGCTCCTCCTCACAAACAAAGCACCCACTTGGGATAATCTACAGAAGCATATTTTTATGGGGTCTGACCGATGCCATCTCTGCAAACAAGACACAGAGGATATCCCGCATATGTTTCTACATTGCCCCTTCACAGAGGGATTTTGGTCCATTCTCTCCTCCTCTCTCTCCTTTCCTGATCCATGGTAGGAAACCTTTGTTGAATATGCCCTCAAATCAAGGATTTTCCTCCCCCTCCACCTCACAACACAAATCTCTTCCTCTCATTGCAACATGGGGTATCTGGATTTCCAGAAACCATGTTATCTTCAAAGACTCTGATCCCTCCCCCACACATGTCTCCTCTTCATCCATTTCCATCCTACACTCCTTCCCTAAATCACCTTCCCCAAAATTATTCCCCTCCCATCCCCCCAATCCATTGACTCACTCTGCCTTGGGAAAATTTTGATGAGGCAGCTCAGGGTTCCCCCTCCACATGTGTTATTGGGGGAATCATCTACACTGATCCTAACATAAAAATGTCTTATGTTTCCTATCTGGGCACTTCCACCAACAATCTCAGTGAATTATGGGTGGTGAAAATACTCCTCACCCTAGCAAAAGAAAAAGGTCTATCACACATAAAATATTTGTTGACTCCTCTCTAGTAATAAACTACATAAATGGGAAACAATCCCTTCACACTTTCTCCCTTCAACCAATTTTGGAGGACATCAGAAGGCTACTTTCATTTTTCCATCATGCAACTTCTACACATGTCTACAGGAGATAGAATCAAGAAGCGGATGACCTCACAAAGGATGGATTGGACTTAGACCTCAGTTGCTGGAAAACCTGCGAAGAAAGACCGCCAAGCTCCACAAAAAATCTTCGCAACATTGGTCCGACTAATGCTTCAATTTTTGTTGTTGTCACATATACAACTATATCTTTTTTTGTTGACAGTCTTCGTTGTTGATACAAAAAGTTTTGTTTTTCTACTCCCATAAAGGGAAGGATTGTATATAGTTTTTTGATGAAAAAATTGAAAATATCAGTACCTATAAGGCCAGAAATAAATTTTGGAATAGAGCCATCACTAGCAAACACTATGAGGCAAGACAAGCCAAAAAGAAATGCACTAGCATTATAATATTGTAAATTTGTCTTTTTTAATAAAATTACATGCTCTTTTCCATGGGATATATATATATATATATATATATATATATATATATATATATATATATATAATGTTAACTATTACGTGTATTATGACATTTAAGTTCATAATTAATATGTATGTGTTTTTTCCTTGTAGGTCACAAATAATTTATTTGAATTCAAAGGTGGTACTAGGGTAAATTGTTAATGCAACATAGTCCCTTAATCATGTTAGGGGTATCGACGTATAACATCAATTTGGTAATGTTGAATTATAATCAAATGTATGTACAACATTGATTGAAGACGAATTAATATACAACGATCAACCACCTAATCCAATATTAAGCGATGCTAATTGAATTTGGACCAAATATAATTAATATTTGAGAAACATTCTAATTCAATCTGAAAAATCCTAATTAACATGATAAATCATGGAAAAATGTCTACATTACTAAAAATTAATTACATATAAATACTTCTAATTTATACTCACATCATCATTGTCAAGTCATATATGTTTATCCTTTATCTATATTAGTAATTTATATCTATGTCATTGAAAATACACCAAAACCGATTAAAGTTGTTAGTATTTAGCTTATAAAAAATGTTCTGACTAGCCTTTTTTTGTCGTGTAGTCACATATTAACCATTGTGTACTAGTGCGCATATGATAACAATGTTTTGAGCCAACAATTTTATTTTTTTTGTAAATTCCGACAAACTATTCTATTCATATATACAAAAAAGTACATGCAAGAAGACTAGCCAACCCAGAGAGGTCTGAGGAAGCCTCTCTTTGAACTTGGCAGTAGGTACTATAAAAAAACAAGAGCCTACCTATGATGGGAAACCAATATGAAAAGTTCAGATTTACTGACCTGCCCTCTGTGGGGAAACCAGGTCTACAGTATCTCAAGGAGAACATCTAGATTGTCAAGTTTAACACTGAAACATATACAGGGTATTGTCTTTGTTGGAAGCCCCGAGTGCTCGATGAAAGAGGAAGTGGAGGGTCGGTCTTTTCTTGCCACCTGCTTCCTAGGAGGGACAGTCACATGTTCCTCTTCTTGATTATGTTGATGCTCATAAGTACATTGGTTGCAAGATTGATTGGGAGGCTCAAATCCATGCTGAGAACCATGCGGAGAATTGATAAAGGAGGAGGAATGGGAGAAAGAAGAGTGCATGGGAGAAAGAAGAGTGCATGGGGGAAGAGCATGCATGCCCCGTAACTCCACGAAGCCACATTATCATCTGAGCAAGAAAATATTTTATAACCCAATATATTCATCAACACTCCTGAGTTCATTGGGTGGTTCGATGGGTCCCCACCATTTCCTCTTCCCAAGCATCTAGCATCTGTCATAATTGATCAAGGACTAAATTGGCATATCCTTCTAGGATAAAGGTTGAAAATTGGAAATGATGGGGGGAGCTCTGCCACCTTTTCCTCATCGAGGCATTTCCCTGATCCTTCTGGGCATGTTGAAACTCAAGCCCCATATGAGTGCGAATTGGAAAAGAACTTTGTGTTTCACCAAAAGACTGAATCTAGCAGTAGTGAGGGTGAACCAGTAGAAAAGAGCCAAGAGAACTCACACGACTAGAGAGTTATCCACGCTGCAAACCCAACACACCAAATACTTGCTTGGGGAGATCGAATCCATGGAGTTTAGACAAAAAAGCTTCCGGCTTTGAGGCTGCTTGAAAATTCCATCTTGAGCTTGGAGAATGCAAAGACAGAAAGGTGGGTTGCTTTGAACCAAAATTTCCAAATTCATGTTGTTTAATCGCCAGGTTACCATCGTACCTAGATTGGTTTGTTTCCATAAACAAAGAGCTAGGGCATTGAATGACTCAGGCCTCAAAAAAAGATTGAAATTAATTCGTATGAGAGTCAGATGAGGAGGCACTCAAATGGCTCGTGTATGAGACTTCTACCGTGTCACCGTTAAAGCCACCCACATCCAAGAAATCATAGTATTTCAAAGCAAGATGTATACAATCCTGCTTTAGACTGATGTTAGGGAGAGTGGTAAATTATAAATCATTAAGAGTAGAGCTATTTGAAGCACCTTTATTAGCCAGCCTATCAACTATAGCATTAGCATTTTGCTTAACATGTTGAAAAATGATGGCTTTGGTGAGGGCCATTGAGTTTTCCAGCTGATGCAATCCATATTCAGGTCTCCAACTAGGTGATAACTTGGCCACTTGGGAGCCACTTTGAGTGTGGGTTTCCAAGGAGATGATGAGATGGGAATCCCCTTCAACACTGAGGGGAAAGAGGGTTCATTTGATCGTTATCTGAAGACCATGGAGGAGCCCTAAATTTTCAGTTGCATTATTGCTTTCAAGGCCTAGAGCTCCATAAAATATTTGTAGAATGATGCTCGAGTTATTTCTGAAAACACCACCAAATCTCGCCAATCCAGGGTTACCTTTAGAAGCACCGTCAAAGTTGAGTTTGAAGAATCCTCTTGGAGGGAAGCTCCATTTTTCCGACCTGGAAGGAGTTTTTTGAGGCCCAATTAAACTAGTCGGTTAGGTAGGATAAGTAATATTCCAACTCTAAAGAATGATAGCCTCATGTTGTTGAGCCTTGAAGTCTTGCTCTGTCTAGGGGTAGAGAAGGAGAGTTTCTAAAATGTGTTTTCTACAAGTAGGCCAAAGGAGGTCCTCCGAGGAGTACTTATTTTCAAATATTCTTTGATTTCATTCCTTCCCTATTTCCCAAACTATAAATCATGAGATCGACTACCACAACCAATTGAGGATAATATTATGAAAAGGGTTGTCTTTCCAATTCTTGAGAGTCTGCACTGCATCCCCATGCATACGATCTTATTTTCTGCAGAGAATTGTTATTTTGTCCCAGAGCCTACTGGAGAGAGGGAAATTGTCCAGAAGATGATCTATAGTTTCATCGTTGCATAAGCATAAGACACAACGAGGGGGGACATAGAAACCTCTTTTGATGATATTATCCTAGGTTAGGAGCCGCCTGTTATCACAAGCCAAAGGAAGGTGGTGACCTTGGGCCAAGTTTTCATATTCCAAATCTTGTTCCAAATAGGATTTGATTGCTCAATCTGAGATTGGATTGAGAGATGATAAGCTTCTTTAACAGTGAAGGAACCCTTTGGGTGATATCCCCATATAAGTATATATGTCCCCTGAAACGTGCATATCTTATGCTTTTGAATATTTTTCCATATACGATCTGTGGGCCCAACCTGTGGATCAATTGGCCATTCATGAAGAGATTTCCATATTTTGAAATCTTGTTGGTTTCATGGTTCCCAAAAATCATTGACTTTTGACCAACTTGAACTTTGAATTGAATCTTCCAGATTAGGGAGGGGGTGCAAGCTGTCCAGACTTGGAATTTGTTGCCATGAGTCCACCCAAAATTTTATAAAGGTTTCATCACAAATTTCCCATAAGCTATGTTGTTGAACGAGATCCCTTTGAAGATTTGTTGCATTCCAAATAAGGGAGCCTTGGATATTCTGATAGTAGCAAATAAAATGTTGTGGATTCCATTTTGATGCATATTTTTTGTTCCATAATTGAGCCCATGGATTCGAGTTTTTGACTAACCAATTCCACCATATCTTTGCACTGAGGACTTCATTACTTTTTGTTGGGTCCTTGTTATAAGGTAAATCGGTAGGTGCGGACACTAACTGATCTCCCTAGATCCACCTAGATCTAGAACAAAACACACCAGAACATGATGCTTTCCTTAAGTTTTAATTATTGAATTTACTAACTAAAGAGGGATAGGTGACATACCGTTTAAACATTGCTTCCTCTCACTATCGTCATCCTAGCTCCGTTCCAACACTCACACAATGATGATCCTGCAAAAGAACGCAACCAACCAAACTGATAGTAATAGCATAAACTCAATATAAACCTATGTATGTGATTAAGGAATCATACAATAAAACACAACAAGCTTTATAGGAAAGAATCATATTATTGTCCTTGATGTCGTAAGGTCCCTTCCAACTTTCCTTTGTTCCCCACACACTTCTTGCTCCAAGGATTCTGAGACCATGGATCTGATAGCCACTCACAATCTATCTTGACAAAGCAAATCTCAAAGCCACCCTAACCAAGCTAACAATCCCAAGCCAAAAACAACTTAGCCCTTCTCCATGAGAGCTCCTCTCCTTTTATAAGTTGAAGAAGATAAGGTGAGGAGGTTAGTATGATCCCACTAAATCATGAAAGCGAGTAAGATCCAAACCATTTGGATACCACCTCACCATGGAAGTTTCTCCTTCTAGAAGATTTGAGAAAATGCTCATTTTTCCCACGTGTAAGCATTCTCGCACCCTGCCTATAGAGCAACCTGTGAACCTCTCGCAACTCATATATGGTGCAGCTTGTGAGAATCAGGCATTCTTGCACCCTGCCTATATAGAAACCTGTGAACATCCTCTTTAATAGGGTTTTTACAAAGGAGAATGCAACTTCTTTTCTCAGGAAAAGTTCTTCTCTCTTCTTTCTTCAGGAACTCAAGCCACTGACCCCTCTGAAGGCAACATATAGGTTTACATCATTAACGGTCATAGGGATGACAAAAATAATGTTTAATAGAGAGCCCCCCAAAGTATGAAGTTAGAACAGAGTGATAGCTGAAATACTTTGTCGAGTGTGTGTAGGGAACAAAGAACAGTCGGTCGGAAACCTGCCAACAAACAAGGAAATACAGTACAATAATATATCATCATTGAGGTAGACGTTCCCATTCTCAGAATAAAAATGACTCAGAGCATAAATGTCAACATGTAAAGATCCATGTCAAGTAAGACAAGGTCATGGCCACCAAACATACACTATGGATCTATGTGTTAAAGTTTCAAATTTGAACATAGCCACCAGACATACAATGAGGATCTATGCAACAATACATTGAATATACTCCAACGCAACCTGGATCTATGAGAAAATATCCAGGGTCTTCATCTCCACCACTCTATAGTATGAATCTAACCATGTGAATACATGTGCTGAAGTCGAACATGGTAGAAACCACTTGATTATCGGTCATTAGTGTATACCGCTAACAAGTGCGATGGAAATCACCATTAATGTCAATGAATCCCAAGATACACTAGTACAATCCAACGAATGTGAATTAATGAGCTGAAGTCGAACACTTGGCAGAATCTCTCGATCAAGGGTCAATAATGAAAACCCATTGTCGAAAGCAAGGAAACATGCCATTGAGGCATGCAAGTTCCAAGGTACCAATTGGTTTCTAAGTCTAATTCATGGATAATGAGTTCAAGTCGACAGGAAAAGACTCGTCACAGGAGGGCCTTAATGTATCCCCCATCAATGACACGAAACAAGTAACAATATTTGATGTAGATGAGAGTAACAAGTGATTTAGGACTGACTCAAGGATGGCCGACACAATAGAAGGCTTAAGGACTGCATAAATGGTCGATGCAATAGAAGGATTTATGGGTTGAACTTATTTTTTGAACATATTGACGACACGACAACTGTCTTGGAAACACTGACTCAAAAACAGGGATCATAGACCAATTTGTAATCTTATAAGGAGTATGATCAAGAGACGAGTGGATTTTCCAACCTAGACACAAGGCGAGTGAAAGTGTGTCATGTTCAAAAGTGACTCTTCCATGGAATACAGGTTTAGACACATTTCTTTTCCAATTTTTCCCCCACCATTTATGGTGAGTACCTATTTATTTTTACGCAAGCTTGAGGAGGATAACATATGCTTGTCAATTTACGCTCATCCTTTGGATGCGTCCCTCGGATTATGTCTAACGAACCCTAGGAAGGAGTGGTTTGGTCCCACATGGGCCTTTCAATGTTTGTTTTATGAGTCCAAAGAAAGAAAACTCAGGGGTTTTTCATGTTTATAGAGTCTAAAAAACACTTAAAGAGAACTCTCTCAGTTCCTTTTTCATAAAGTAGTCTGATGAGACCGAAAAAGAGATAAACTATCGCTCAACAAACATTTTCTTCAAATACTTTAACGAGCGTGAAAAGAACAAGGTCGCTCGGCAATCTTTTCATGTTTAGAGAGTTTGAAAAGAGCTTAAAGGGAACTCCAGGGGGTTCCTTTTTCGTATAACCTTTACGAGTCCGAAAAAGTGATAAAAGTATACTCGGTTGCATTCTCACGTGTTTACGAGCACGAGAGAGAACAAAGACTAAGCTCAGTAACGTATTCTCATGTATTTATGAGCATGAGAAAGAACAAAGACTAAGCTCGGGATTGTTTTCATTTTTACGCAAGCTTTTAAACAAAACAAAACTATGCTTGGACCTGGTTTCATTTTTACACAAGCTTGAACCAGAGGAAACTATGCTTGAGGTAAGTGGTTTCATTGTTACACAAGCTTGAACCATAGAAAACTATGCTTGGACTTCCCAACGTATAACACATGGATGGTTGGAACTTAGCCCCCAGCTTAAGAAACTAGCGGCTCTACTTCAGCATGAAGTCCATAGGTTGAGGCAAATGCCCCCCAAGCTTCGTTTCTTCCAACTGCAAAGGAGAATGAAAGGAAGATTCAAAAACTAGATGAAGGACTTGACTCAAATAGAGAGGGGGAAAATTGTTTCATTTTTTTAACGAGCTTGACACAGAAACAAGAACTATGCTTGTAACCTCTGTTTCACTTTTTAATGAGGTTGCCACAGAGACAAAAAAACTATCCTCGTAAGTGGTTTCATTTTTTAACGAGCTTGAAATTAGAAAACCATGCTCAAAGACCTCTGTTTCATTTTTTAACGAGCCTCAGAGACGCAAAAACTATCCTCGAAACCTCTCTCAATGATCATGGATTCCAAGAGGACAATGCTCCAGAATGATACCATGTCAAGGGACAAAACTCGGTCATGGCTTCCAAGAGGTCTTCACTGGAAGGAAGAAATACACTCCGGAAGGATACCATGTCGAGGGTCGTGACAGGAGTAAAGAGATCAGGCTCTAACAACCCTGTTGAAGAGATCACCATGTCAACTACTGGATCTAAGTCATCAGAAGTTGAAGTCATGGGCGACAACGCCACATAATTGACCTGTGGCATGGGAGATACCGTTTGCATATAAGAACCATTTAGGGAGGCAATCCAGTCGAGGTCAATGAATGAAAGTTGATCAACAGTCACAACTCATCCATCGTGAGGGAAATATATCACATGAAAAAGAGTAGACACAATAGCTGTCATGGCATAGACATAATCTCTCCCAAGGAGTAAAGCGAAATCCAAGGGGTCTTGGACTAACATGACATCGATAAAGACAATTTTCCCTCCCAGAGTTACAGGAAACTGAGGAAGGGTCCCTAAAGGTTGACTAGTTCTTCTGTTAAAAGATAACAGATTCTGCGTAATCGACGCAAGTGGAGGATAACCCAAAGCTTGCCAAGCAATAGAGGACAAAATACTAACAGATGACCCTTCATCTATCATCATCTGAGGAACGTCTTGACCACAAACCTGTATTGTAATCGGCAAAGGAATGTGAGAGGGAAGACGAGGTCCAATTAGCACACCCCAATTAAAAAGGCTGGTCTCATTACTTGGAGGAGGTTCCACGGGAGAAGGAGGAATACCCACCGGCATGGTAGCGTTTGTATCAACGAGAAAAATGTGGGCAGTATCGGGTTTACTCTTGAGCGGGAGAGTAGGATCAACCGATGATGGGATCGAATCGACCACACAGGCACTCTTCGGAGGAAGAGTGGGATTGATCGATGATAGGATCGGATCAACCACTTTGGCACTCTTTGGATGGAGGGTGGGACTAACCGAGGAAGGGACTAGATCAGTCACTTTAGCACTCATCAAAGGAGGAGTGGGATCGACCGATGACAGAACAGGTTCGCCCACTTGGGTTTCATTCTCCAAGGGGGGAATGGGGTCGACAGGTGGAAACAGATTGACCACTTGGGTGATACTCTCTAATGGGAGAGTGGGATCGACCAAGGATGGGATCAGATCGACCGCTCTAGTTTCACTCTCTGAGGGGAAAGCGGGATTGACCAAGGATGGTATTGGATCAACCACTTTGTCAACTAGTGCAATTAAATACGTGACCAGATTGATGACATGATCAATCAGATTGACCGACAGGGGAACCAGATTGATCATTCCATCAACTACAGGTGGGTTGAGAGAAAGCTTGTGATAAGCAGCTAGAAGTTGAGGCTGTGAAACAGTCATGTCTTCCAATAATTTCGAGGGTTTGTCCATACGAGGGAAAAGGTGAGTTAGATGACTCCCTTTTCATAACATACATGGGAACTTGACTCTACTTTTCTTCTTCCCAACGGTATCATGACTAGTTGACGGGAGGTCATAAGCATGTTGTTAAGAGGTTGACGACATGGGTTGGTCAGTGTAGACCATACTTCTATAACCTTGGATAGACCAGGGCAATCCTTAAGAAGATGGCTACCCTTATAAAGCCTGCAAGGGTACTTGGGCTTACGAGTTGTTTGGGTGATCTTGACATCATCAACACTCCCATCACGATTAACAGTAACTGGTTGTTTTCCAACATGTTTGACAATGGTTGGAGGTTTTGACCCTCGCTTATCTTTCTTCTTCTTAATCTTTCTTTTCTTCTTCTTATTCATCGGGTTACTAGCTTCAGAACTTTCACTCGATGAAGAAGATGAAACTGAAGGCGACCTTGCAAGCGAAGAAGGTGAAGAAGACCTTACTAGTGAAGAAGGTGAAGGATCAACATGAGGTTGATGTTCTTGGGGGGAAGTGCTTATGACTAAAGCACTAACTACATTCGGGATTACCTGAGTGGAAAACAACCATACCGGTAATCCAATAGTGAGACCTAGAAGGCTCAAAGTAGCGACGTGAGGAGGACCAATGTTTCCATAAGAAGGAAAAACAAAAGGTTCCCCTGGAGCAGGGGTTCCTTCATTGGTCATTCCGAGAACTGACACCATTAAATAAATATCCAATCTAGAGTCCTCTAGGGAAAACAAACAGCACACACTAAAAATCTAGTAAGCAAGCAAGCAAACAAAACCTTCTCACAATGAACGCACTAGTTGGTGATGAAATCCAACGTCATGGGAACAAAGTAAGAAGGGGCTGAGATAGAGTGGGTGGAAAAGTTACATTGACGACCTACTTAACGGACTTACACCCTGGTGCAAGCTCCCACACATAATCGTGGGTATACCCTCCAAGGAGCCCGAGTGAGTTTGGACAACGTCGATTCTAGGTACCGTGAAGACTTGCCCCTCCATAGTCACCTTGTGTAAAGACCCTAAAGATATAGGCCACTAGGGTTACCAGTCACTACAACGATGCCTGGGGAAACAATTGACAATCTGATCCACATGCAAGGGCAAGGTATCTAGCCCGAAATCAAATTGAAAGGCTTCCACTCATCATTGTGGGTATACCTCTCAAGAGACCCCCATAATACACGTAATCTCTACACCAAGACCAACAAAGCAGGGTGAGTAACTCTGCCAGTCTTAATGCGACCTCGTGATTCACCCTTGTGTGAGAAGGGATTCCCAGGACAAAATGTAGTAAGTGGATTTAACTCTCCCTATCACAAGATACTATGTTTGTTTGCAGCTTTGGAAAGTTGTATTTCACACCTATTCCAAAGCCCTACGACTAATCTAATGTAGTTTTTCTACCAGAAAAGATAAAAATGTCTAATCAATTTTTATAAGCACTTTATTTTATGGTTGTTGTTACTCAAAATGAAAATGGCTTGGACAATATGGTGTTTCGACCGACTCGAAAGTTATGCAAAGAGATGAAGATGCAATCTTTTCATTTCGATGAAAGCTATGCTGCGAGAAGGAGAAAACATTTATCATTCCCAGATGCACAATGTCCCAAAATCTTAAAACTCATCAATATCAATATTCTCAAGAAATGAGCAAAAAAGACTGTACACCAATGCACGATTCATGGCCCGGGAATTTTTTTGGGAATTTAAGACCAAAAAATGCCAAGAATCATGCAATTTCGCTACTTCAAATGCAAGGATGCCCCCAATCTAATATAAAGCAAGAAATTATATCTTTTTGTTCAAAAATTTCACTAAAAGCAATAATGAACTTTGTTAAAACAAAGAAACCCAAACTAAAAGTTTTCTTTTAAGGTGAACTATTTAGAAGAAATCTTATCTTTCCCTAAACAATTCTAAAGAAAACAGACGCTTTGTAATTAAAAGATACTCAAAGCAAGAGACTAATCCTTCAAAACCAAACAAAGCCAATGTGGCTAAAAGTAACTCAAAGAATGTCAAGCACACTGTAAACAGATCAATATAGGCTCCAAAAGCTCAATCCAGCTGATCAAAGCAAAATTGGGTCATCAAAAGATGACAAGACCCAATCCAAAAAAGTTTACAAACAAGTTCGCAGCCTAGCAGTAGAGTACAGTGCGAGAATTAGGTATTCTCGCAGGCTAGACATGGGTAGGGTGCGAGAAGTTTGCACTAGATCTAACAGCAGGGTGTGAAAATCAATTGTTTTCGTACGCTGTAGAGAGGTACAGTGCAAGAATGTCTGTAATCAAAGAAAAATTTGAAAAAGGACAGGGAATCTAAGTGAACTTCTAGATCCAGAGAGTCTGGATGGATGTCCCACAGACTCAGAAACCAGAAAACAAGCAATCAAAGGAAGGGAAACTAGACTAACAAACAATCTGATCCCCAGTATGGTCACCAATTTTATTATCGGATAAATCGGTAGGTGTGGACACTAACTGATCTCCCTAGATCCACCTAGATCTAGAACAAAACACACCAGAACATGACTCTTTCCTTAAGTTTTAAAAATTGAATTTACTAACTAAAGAGGGATAGGTGACATACCGTTTAAACGTTGCTTCCTCTCGCTATTGCCATCCTAGCTCCGTTCCAACACTCATACAAAGATGATCCTGCAAAAGAACGCAACCAACCAAAGTTATAGTAATAGCATAAACTCGATATAAACCTATGTATGTGATCAAGGAATCATACAATAAAACACGACAAGATTTATAGGAAATAATCATATTACTGTATCATATTAAATGTGAAAGAGAGATTACAACCATGGCCTTGATGTCATAAGGTCCCTTCCAACTGTCCTTCGTTCCCCACACACTTCCATTCCAAGAATTCTGAGAGCACAGATTTGATAATATTCACAATCTATCTTGACAAAGGCAAAACTCAAAGACACTCCAACCAAGCTAATAATTCCAAGCCAAATCCAACTTAGCCCTTCTCCATGAGAGCTCCTCTCCTTTTATAAGCTGAAGAGGATAAGGTGAGGAGGTTAGGATGATCCCACTAAACAATGAAAGCGAGTAAGATCCAAACCATTCGGATGCCACCTCACCATGGAAGTTTCTCCTTCTAGAAGATTCGAGAAATCGCTCGTTTTTCCCACGTGTAAGCATATCGCGGCCTACCTATAGAGAAACCTACGAACCTCTCACAACCCAGCTATGGTGCAGCCTACGATAATTAGGCATTATCGTACCCTGCCTATATCGCAACCTGAGAACATCCTCTTTAATAGGGATTTTACAAAGGATAATGCAACTTCTTTTCTCAGGAAAAGTTATGCTCTCTTATTTCTTCAGGAACTCAGGCCACTGACCCCTCTGAAGACAACAGATAGGTTTACATGATTAACGGTCATAGAGATGATGAAAATAATGTGTAACAGTCCTGGAGCCCCAGGCCACCCATTAATTTGGGCAGGAAAACCTTATCCCATTTCACCAAAGCCCATTTGAAGGTGTTTCGGTCTCCTCCCCAGAGAAAAGTGCGTTAAGTCACTCTTATTTCTTTGAGAACCCATTTAGGGGTAGCTAAGGAAGAAAAGAGATATAGAGGCATAGCTTGTAAGACCACTTTGATGAGAATGAGCTGCTCTATCATGTTAAGGGAGCGGAAAGTCCAAGAGGCTAGATTATGTTCAAGTTTGTCAATAAGCTTTCTCTAGTCAGAGTGCTTTAGGGTAGAGTCAATTAAAGGAGTGCCTAGATATTTTGAGGGAAGGGAGGAAATGTCAAACCCCAAGATTCTAGCAATATTCCTTTGAGTGATTGAGAGGGTGTTGAAGAAAGAAATGTGTGATTTGTCCAAATTAATAGATGCTCCAAAATCTTTTGAGAAGATATTAAGAATATTGTGGATAGCACGTGCTTATTTAACTAAGGGGTGGCCCATAAGCAAGTTGTCATCCACGAACTATTTGTGGGACAGGGGAGGTTTGTATTAGAGAGCTACTCCTTTTAAGGAGCCAGAATGGCAAGCATTTTTGAGTGTGCATCCTAGACCTTCTGCCATCAGAATACATAGGAAAGGGGAAAGAGGATC
The DNA here is from genome assembly GCA_009831015.1 of Picea engelmannii. Lineage (NCBI taxonomy): Eukaryota > Viridiplantae > Streptophyta > Pinopsida > Pinales > Pinaceae > Picea > Picea engelmannii. Next base: position 430,864 of record ML790220.1, read on the forward strand.
CCCCTGTTTGATTCCTCTTGAGGGAGAGAAGGTACAGGAAGGTGACCCATTAACCAAGATATAAAACAAGGCGATGACAAAAGGGATAAAATTCAACAAGTCCATGAGTGGGTGAAGTCGAAGGCCATGAGGTTTTTTTCAATGTATCATGAGCTTAAGCGGTTAAAAGCATTCGAAAGATCCAACTTAAGCAACATACCCAATTTTTTTGTAATTTTCAAAGAGTGTATAACCTCATGAGTTATAATGATGCCAGCTAAGATTTTCCTTCCTTCTACATATCCCATTTGCTTATGGGAAATGAGGATGGTAAGAAGGGGCTTGAGGCGATTAGATATGAATTTAGTGATGATTTTATAAACCACATTACAAAGAGATATGGGTTGATACTTACTTGGCGAAGCTGCATTGTCTTCCTTCTGAATGAGAGTAAGGAAGGTAGCATTAAAGGTTGGTAACACCCATTTCTTCTTGTGTGATTCATCCACAAGCTCCTTGATGTCCTCCTTTAAGAGATCCCAACAATAGTGAAAATAAATTATAGTAAATCCATCCGACCTAGGGGCTTTTCCTTCCTTCATTTGGTTGACAACGACTTCTACTTCCTACATGCAGATGGGGTGCATCAGATTTTTGTTGTGATATTTTGTGACAAGATGGGGGATGTGACTTGTCACATGATTGATAGCTTATGCTATAGAATGGTCATCCTCTGCTATAAGATCTTCAGAAAAGGATACAATTCCTCACTCAATGTCCTTATGTGCTTCTATTATGGTGTCATCCGCCTTTTTGAGAGAGGTTATTTTATTGTGCATTCTATGATGAATGGTAGAGTGGTGGAAGAAGGTTGTATTTTGTTCCCCTTCTTTTAGCCAATTAATCCTGGAATTTTTTTTCTAGAGTATTTCCTCCTGCCTGCATCTGTCCTCAATACTAGCCTAGATCTCTCCCTCTTTTTTCATTCTTTCCTTCATATGACCTTCACTAATCATTTGTTGTTGTAGCAACTCCATTTCCGGTCCAGATTATTTTTGGCTGTGAATATGTTGCCAAAGGTGAGTTTGTTCCACCTTTTCAGATATTGTTTTAGCAACTTAAGTTTTTGTTGGATCTCATACATCTTAGATGATCACTTGATCTGATTGGAATCCCACCAATTCCTAACCATTTCCATGAAATTAGGATGGGTAAGCCATAATTTTTTGAAGCGAAAGGATCTGCGATGGGAGTTACCCTCTTGATTCCATAACATGCAAATATTTCAGTGATCAGAGCCAACAACTGGAAAGATATTGGTTGATAAGTCACCTTGAGAGGTGGCGATATCTTCTGAGACTAAGAATCTGTCCAGGCAAGATGCGATTTGAGATAGTCCTCCTCGTCTATTATTCTAAGTGTGGAGACCATTTGAAGTTTCCATATCCACCATCTCAAAACTATCGATGAAGTCCTTAAAGCGGTTGTCTTCCTGAGTCAGAGTACAACGTCCACCTTTATTTTCATGGAGAGAGGTAATAAGGTTGAAGTCCCCTCCTAAGATCCACATTTTTCGAGGTAGATCTTGCTTATAACTCTCCAAAAACTCCAGTAGTTTGATTTTTTGGCTTGGAATTTGAGGGCCATAGACATTAGTAAGGGAGCCACGAATGCTTGTTTTGATGAGATGGAGTTATTGGTGGCCCAAAAATCTTGAAGAGTTATCTCATTCGAGTTCTAAGTAATGGCTAGACCTCGTGAATCTCTTGCTAGATCTACTGAGATTGTTTTACTACCTCTCCATAAGCGAGGCATCAAAGTTTCTACATTACAAGTGTTACATTTTGTTTCTTGGATCATGGCCACTGAGGGTTTTTCTTCCTATGAATCAATCTATGCTTGGTGGGGCCATTGATGCCCCTTATGTTCCAAGAGATCACTTTCATTGAGAACAAGGGGGATTGGAAGGAAAAAACTATGTAAGTTGGGCATACTACCCTGATTCCAATAACCTTGTTCCCAGAGTTGTGATGCATTGCAGATCTGTCTTGCATCCTCTCTCTTTTGTGTCTTTTGGAGATTTTTTGGTATCTCTTTGAGGAGTGTGATGAATGCCCAACCTCGATCGCTCTTTGGCCTTGATTAAAGCATCTTTGAGAAGTTGGGTATGCTTGGGGGAGATAGCATGGAAAGCATTATGTCAACATGCATCCTTGAGACCCAATAGATCCAGATCACTCATATCCTCATCCATGAGCACATCTAGATCTTGATTTGATGAACCTAGCGTGAGATCCTGAGCATTTGAGGCTCCTAGGGTAGAGTGATATTTGGATCCATTAATACTTGGATCTTGAGTTGCTCCTCCTCCTTGATCCCAATTTGACTCTTGATGTCATCTTTTTGGAGTTGGTTGGTCTTCTATAGGTGTTGTTTCCACTTCTTCTGAATGGGTGGCTAATACTTCAAAGCTATTGTTCGTTGGTGGAATAAAATATTTTCCTGTCGAATGAGACTTGCGATTCTGGTGACATCGATTAGTGACCTTCCTGAAGTCATCTTCATCTTCATCTTCTGCCTATTTTTGGTTTGTGTCTAACTTGTTTTTTGGAAAATATTTGAAGAGGTTTCTATGCTCATGACATTTAGTGTAGCGAAAAGGCACGTGCTCATGATCCACCGGTTAGATCCATTCCTGATCTTCATGCACAAGTCAAATGGATTTTGGGAGAGCCCATGCTATGTGCATGTATACATAGATCCTAGCATCAGATGTGTATCTCTTGGATTTCGTTTGCTCCGCTATCTTAAAAAAATTGCCCAGAGAAATACCGATATCCATGAGAGTTTCTTCATCCTAGTAATCTTGGGGGAGGGGAATATAAGCGGATCCAGACAGGAGCCCAAGTGAAGTCCTCCTTATCAGGGTTGAATATCTCGATCCAACTCCTGAGATACAATCTCGTTGAGTTAAAGAAGTAGGGGTCGCCTTCTAGGATTCTGTCTTTGTCTTCCAACAAGGAGAAGATGATAGTGAAGAACCCCTTGGAACCAAGTTGGAGATCGAAGTGGGATCTCGACTTCCATTTGGCCGTGATCAAGCCCGGCAGGGATTTTTTCGTCGACCAAATTCCTATGAATTTTCCAACGAGGGCATATTCCTTCATATATTAAATCCTGGCATTAGTCCTCTCTGGGGGTAGTTCGTCTCATGGGTGATCTTCTGATCTGGTGATGCATGTACTGGTTCTTTTAGTTTTATCAATGTTTGCCTCTCCCCGAGGGGGATGAGGCATCGCTTCCGCTTTAGAATCTTTTTGCTTAGGATTTTATGTGTTCGTCTCTTACGAGGCAACTTTGTTGTTATCGGTCTTTGATTTCAAAGGAGATTTTGATGCCTTGGAGGGGCTTGTTGCCCCTCCCTTAGAGGGTACCATACAACAACCTTCAACAGATCAATGATGGAGACAGGATTCAAAACAGTGGTAAGGACGCGACGATGTTTTTAGGCTTGTAAAGTAGAGAATGGATGCAAGGAAGAGTGAAAAAAAATGGATCATGGAATCATCCATTGAGGTATGCATCAAAGACCCTATGATCCAATAATTATATCACAAACTAATTCTAAATAATTCGAAACATCTTTAAAAGCTTATATTGTTGAAGAACTTTCTTAGTGGATCCGTTCTCCAAAGTTTGGCGAATTGTCAAAGCCTGCAATGAGTGTGCCTCGAGGAAAACTATATTTCTGGTGATTTACCCATCTCCCTCTTGATTGCTGGTAATTTATTTGAATTTGAAGGTGGTACTAGGGTAAACCGTTAATGCAGCATAGTCCCTTAATCATGTCCCACGTTAAGCATTGTCAAACTAGAGGTATCGACATATAACATCAATTTGGTGATGTTGAATTATAGTTAGATGTATGTACAACATTGATTGAATATGAATTAATATACAACGCTCAACCACCTGATCCAATATTAAGCGATGCTAATTGAATTTGGATAAAATATAATTAATATTTGAGAAACATCTTAATTCAATATGAAAAATCCTAATTAACATGATAAATTATGGTAAAATGTCTACATTACTAAAAATCAATTACATATTAGAAATAAATACTACTAATTTGTACTCACATCATCATTGTCAAGTCATGTGTGTTTATCCTTTATCTATAATAGTAATTTATAGCTATGTCGCTGAAAATACATCAAAACCACTTTAAGTTGCCAGTATTTAACTTATAAAAAATGTTATGACCGTTTTTTTTTTTCTTTTTTCTTTCTTGTAGTCACAAATTAGCCATTTTGTACTAGTGCACATATCATAACAATGTTTAACAATGTTTGGATCCAAAAATTAAATCACAATATAATGTCTTTAGAAGCTTATATTGTTTAAGAACTTTCTCAGTAAACCCATTCTCCAAAGCCTCGTGAACTGTCAAAGCCTACAGTGAGCGTGCCTATATTTCTGGTGATTTACCCATATCCGTCTTGCTCATTGGTAATTTAATTGAATTCGAAGGTGGTGCTAGGGTAAATCGTTAATGCGACATATTCCCTTAATCATGTCCCACGTCAAGCAACGTAAAACAATGTCAAGCTAGAGGTATCGACAATAAACATCAATTTGGTGATGTTGAATTATAATTAGATGTATGGACAACATTGATTGAAGATGAATTAATATACAATGCTCAACCACCTGATCCAATATTAAGCGATGCTAATTGAATTTGGATCAAATATAATTAATATTTGAGAAACATCATAATTTGATATGATAAATCTTAATTAACATGATAAATCCTAATTTTGTAGTAGTTCAGATATCATAACAATGTTTGGATCCAATAATTAAATCACAAAATAATGCTAAATAACTCGAAACGTCTTTACAAGCTTATATTGTTCAAGAACTTTCTAAATCCTAA
>ML790220.1:493882-517638 GCA_009831015.1 Picea engelmannii
ACTGATACTATAGGTGGGAATACCAATGAAAAATACAAAATAGCCATAGGGTAGAATCTAGATACTAGAACCGTAGATAGAATAATCTCATAGCTCATGAGTCATGATTGTTAGTAGTCCTCCATGTCATAATCATCAAGATTGGCATCACTACCATTGCTCTCTCCTCCATCCTCCTCCTCCTCCCCTATATCCAATGCAATCTGTGCATTTGTTGATGTGGACTCTGGAGGATGGCCCCTCAAGAGGATCACCATCATCAAAAGTGACAGGCTCTAGCACTAGTTCATTAAGATCCAAGTTGGCTGGTGCCAACTCAACACTATTGCTCAAACCCTTATCATCAAAAACACATCCCACATCTTTGTCTTTCCCTTCAACCACTCTTCTCTCTACTTGTATATAAGATAGAGGTTGGTGTGCACATACACTACTAAGTCACCTAACACGACGACAAAGAGAAGAGTTCAATAGAAGAGTTTATACTTGAGTGAAGGGTTCATTGTTACTGGGGTCGTGACAAAAGAGTTCAACAATCAATGTCACCAACATCGAGGTACATAAAGGGCTTGGTTCTCTTGATTAAATGTCAGTTCCATACCCTCATACATGATAGAATCCAATGGAAACATTGCAATCTTGCCAATCTTGAAATCCTGAAAACTGTTAACTCTGTTGAATTTTGAATGGGACCTAAAATTCTAGTTTCTCCATATGAAGTCCAATGAGGTTGGAACCACTCTCAAACATCCTGTCACTTTTACTTAATTCCCATTAATTACTAGGGTGGGAAAAATGGAGGGTGTGAGGACCTCTTCAAATAGCATTAATAAGGCAAAATAACCCTCAGTTGCACACCAAAACACCTTACAACTCCAACTTGCATGAGACAACATGAGCCAAGTAATTGTTTGTTACTTAGGTTTTAGGTTTTAGGGGGTTTTAGGTTTTAGGGACCAAACCGGTCGGTTTGGTCATAAACCGGCCGACCGGTTCGGTTTATTGGCCGGTTTGAACCGGTCGACTATCAAACCAGTCAAACTGGCTGGTTCGACCGGTTTTTAAAACACTGCCTGAGACATGCTTCCAATGTTGACATGAGACTGCAGGGATATGCTGATTCAGAATGAGCAGGGAGCATAGTTGATAGGAAGAGCACCTCAGGGTGTTGCTTCAATTTTTGGATCCGTTGTGGTTTCCTGGTGTAGCAGAAAACAAACTTTTGTGGCTTTGAGTACCACAGAAGCTGAGTATATTGCAATATGTATGGTAGTACGTGAAGCAATGTGTCTTCGGAAGCTCCTTGCAGGATTTTTTGATCAAATATTGGATCCCACCGTGATTCATTACATTCGAGATATGGTTTAGAGGAAGGCAGTACTAGTGGAGTACCTTCCTATAGATAAGCAGATTGCAGATGTTCTCACCGAGCCTCTTGCCATGTCGAAGTTTGAGTACTTCCATGATAAACTTGGAGTGGAATGCCCCTCTCATTAAGAGGGAGTATTGATTATTGCAGTTTCGTTAGACATTCTCCAGGTCTTCTCCCCAGAGTAGTGGGATAGGTCAACCTATGAAGACACTCTCCATATCTTCTCCCCAGGGAAGTTGTAACACCCTGTTTCCCCCAGTTTGTAAAAATAACTGGACTGGCCAAGAACTGTGGCAAACTCATAAATGTGAATATGTGATGTAAATGGACCTTGTGGAAAAGGTCAATAAATGTGAATAACATTATGAATTTATATTGCAGGACTGTTGAGAGGGGATGTGCAGAAAAAGAGACCACGATGGCGGTGGAAGGCACCTGGAAATGTGGCATTAACTTCCACCGAGAATTAATACCGTATTTGGACTCCACTGGCCCGGAGAACCAAAAGTGGCTCGCTGGCCCTGAATTAAATATCTCGCAGGCTGGTAGGTAGATGGTTTAATGAGGGATGGGAGGTGAAACTCCCATCTGTAGAGCCATCAGGCCTAATCAGCGCAAGGGTAATCGCGCCACACGCAACCTCGCAAGAGGATAAGGCGTGGGGTAGAAGCGATTAGGGGCAGACACAAGGGGAGAACTTTGGCAATACGCAGAGTGAGTGATAGCAGAGAGGAAGGAGAGTAACCTTCGCTCCTGGTCACTGGTGGACAGAGACGCAGTCTCACAGCATCGTGGTCTCAGCTCGGCGGTGCCTAGTGGTAAATCCACAAGGAGTCGCTAAGCCTATGGTTGGGTGGAAACGAGCACCCCTCTCAGCAGTTGCATAGCCCCTGGTGTTATTTCTGATAAGTGTTTTGCCTTTGGCATCTTGAAATATATGTATATGTTCATTCTGATGATTATTCACATAAGTTGTGAAACGGTGAATGATTTCATTATAAGAATGTATGTATGGTATTTTGATCAGTACTAGTAGTTGTATATTTGTATGGAAGGACCATGTAAGGCTTATGTCCTCATGAATTGTTATTTGCATGTGTACTGATCTAACTCAGACTTCACATCTGGTTCTCAGGAGGACGAACTCCTTATCTACCTTAGGTAGTATCCTGAGTGAATCTCCCCATAGAGATACCCTCCTTGAAAATCCCATCAAGAACCTGGAAGGAGGACATGAGGGCGCAAGGCCCTAAGAAATCCCTGATAGTAACGAATCGATGGACGAGATTTCATCAAGAAATCTGTGGTCACTCATGATCATTAGATTTGGTAAGAGGAAGCTGGAAAGTTAAGTGCCTTAATCCTGATAGGTATTAATCGACGGACGAGGATCCATCGGGAAATCTACAGTCACACACGACCGTTAGATTAGTAGGAGAAAGTAGGGCGTTAAATGCCTTACCACTTTGTTTTCCTGTATCTTCGTGGGTAGCAAAGAGTTTAGGACCGTGGATCCCCAAAGTCCATGAGAGTATCTGGGTCGTGGATCTTTCCACGTTTAGGAAGTCGTGGGAGAGCCCACAAGTTAGGAATCTTTCTGAGCCGTCAGATTTCGGCTGAAAAACCTGACAGCCATTGGATTTGTCAGAAGATACCCGAGGGTTAACACCCCAGTGGATCAGGACTTTCCAATGTGGAAACCCCGAAATAGATTTGAGTCGTCTGATCGACGGAGGCCACGTGTCGCGAGATCTCCCATTTCGGGAAATCGAGAATCGCGGAATCGGGATTCCCGTTGACAAGAGTTCGGTATTTTCCAATGTGGAAACCCCGGGATAGATTTGAGCCGTCTGATTGACGGAGGCCACGTGTCGCGAGATCTTCCATTTCAGGAAATCAGGAATCACGAGATCAGGAGTCCTGGCGACAAGGGATCGGGACTTTCTTGGGTGGAAATCCCGGAGTAGTTGTGGACCATCCGATTTAAGGAGGTGACGTGTCGAGAGATTACCCGTTTCGGGAAATCGGGGATCGGGGATTCGGGAATTCCGTTGACAAAAACCCAGGCTCTTGCCTTGACAAATCCCGACCCATAATGACGAGACGATAGCAGGTGGCTAAGTCCCGATGGACAGACGAGATTCCTTCGGGAGATCTCAGGGGTTGTAACGACCGTCAGATGTGAGGAAGAGATGTCAGTATTACGTTGGAGCGTGAATGCGTATTAGGGTAAGTAGCAAGAAGATCTGGATGGCCAGAGTCCACCCGCCCAGATATACGGCTGAGGATGCATTCTGGAGCCCCCTTGCCATTCTTCCTTTAATGGGGGGGGGGTCCAAAATTGGACGCACAACTCTCGAACGGTCAAGATTAATCCATCGTGATCAACAGCGCTTAGGTGGATTCTGGATCCCCCTTGCCATTCAGCGTTTAATGGGGGGGGGGGGTCCAGAATAGTGTGGTGTGAAGTGGGGCCCCCTCCTGTCCTGTTGACTATCGTGTCACACTTTCCCCTCTGCCACATGCACTCCACTTAATCGTGCGACGGGGCATGTTCTCATTGGTTTTTCTCTAGCCCTGTCGGGGTTCGACGGTTGCAAAGTCGAAAAGTTTGACATTACCGTAGCGCCGAGATGCGAAATTAAAAATACACTGCGTTTATTTGAACTGTGATCGTGACCCGTGATCACCTGGAAACAAAGAGAGAAAGAAGGAGCCAGCTTACGCTGGTCCTGCATGGATATTTAGGGGTTCTGATTCGGCGGAGGACCCGAAAAATCCGATTTAGGTAATGGGTATGTGACAGCAGTGGGCTGGGTCGATCTGCGAGTATGTCATTCCTTCTCTCTGTTTTGTCCCTGATGGATTGAGCAGGGTTGAACTGTGACGATTCTTCTCCTCAATTGTGTTGGGCTGGGTCAACCTATGATGGGTCTTCTCCCCAGGTGGATGGGTTGGGTCGATCTGTGGGGATGCCCATGATCTTCTCCCCATATCGGGCTGGGTCGATTTGGAGAATGCTCCTCTGAGATAGAGTTGAGCATGACACTTGTCAAAATAGTGACAAGTTATCTTGGGGTGGCACCCAACATCCCTTGGGAGTAGACCAAGTGGACACGTCATGGTTGAGTAGGTCCTTGGCATGCACTATGGGCGAGTAGGTTCTAGTGCCACACTACAGGCGAGTAGGTCCTAATGTATTCTAGTGGTGATGAGGCCCTAGTTAAGGTCCACATTGGGTGTAGCCAAGTGCGACATGATGATGCTACCAGTAGCATGGTATGCATGACCATGGCATGGTTAGAGGACCATGGCATAGCCTTCGAGGCTATGAGGACCAGAGGAAAAAAATCATGGAGAATACCTCCTTGGCTAAGAGGGAGTGTTGATGTTTCTGGTAGCTACGGGAGATATTCACCTCCTAGATAACTTCTCTTATACATGAAGGTGCCAAGACATCAAAGGAAAACCATTGAAAGAGTTAAAGAAGCTCTAGAAGAAATATATTGCTTCAAAAGTCAAGTCAGCTTGCTAGAAAAGATAAAGTAAAAAAAAATTTCTAGAAAGGACAGGTCAGCCCCACTGGAAAAGTTCACTAGCAGATTAGTATAAATAAGTGTTGATGCTAGCTCATTTGGACACACACTCTCCACTCTGCAATAGAGGCGCAAGTCTAAGTGTGAGATGCAACTACTACAATCCAATGAAGGAAGGGAGCCACATGTTTGGTTGGTGTATATCTCTAAGTCTTGGTGGTGCATGAGAGGTGGACTAGTACTCTAGCACTCTGGCTAGGGTTTACATTGCTGAGTTCTCTCCTTGTTGAGATAAGTATTGTTGGGCTTCTTTCTTGTTGTTTTGCTCTAGTGGATGGAGCTATTACATGGTTATGTTGTATTGGCTATGATCTTCTGTATAAGAAAAGGTGTTGGGTTTTCTCCCCTTGTGTATAAGGGTTTCCCAGGTTAACTACTATGCTCTACTCAGGGGTGGCACTTGAGAATTCCTATGGTTGGGTGGAAATGAAAGAGCATTGCCTATGGAGAAACGAGTAGACCTATTTTTTGTAATTTGTGCTTGGTTAATCTTCTTGAGATCCTGGTTATTTACTGCAGTTGTAAACTAGTCTAGAAATCAACATCACCATGCCCTCACAAGTCAAATGACTTGCTTTGGAGGCCAAAAATGTCATCTTAAGGGATTTAAAGTCATGCTTGAGGGGGTTTTGAGTGGTGATGAGGACACATGGCATGTTTTGGAGGAATGAGGCTTCAGACCATGAGGAAAAGGCAAGGATTGAGGAGATATGGCCTTTGGAGGCCTAGCACACACATCTCCAAACCCAACGACTTAGCATAAGTGCCAAAACATGGCCTTAAAATAGGTTGGCGTCATCTCTTTAGGGTTTTCCTTGTGCAATTTCAAATTTTAGTTGAATTAAATAATATTTACTTTGTAAAGGGGTAAGATAATGGCTATTGACCCCTTGTCTTATGTTTTACCCTAAGTACTATGGACAAACATACTTCAGAACATTTTGTATAAATAGAGATCAATTCTATTTCATTTTGGAGATAACTCTCCCATTCTGAGAAGACTCAATGGCTGAAATTTTCGCTACATTTGAGCATTATTGGTGTTTCTCTCTTGTGCAAATGGTTTTTGGTGTTATATTTTGGTGAATCGATGAAGTGAAGTGATGTGTTCCCCTTGAAGGCTTATGTTCTTGCTTTGGATGGCGATTTGATTGGTGAAACTAGGGATTGAAATCTCTCTTTCTTGGAATTGGTAAGGGAAAATCTGCATATGTTAGTTGTTTCTTGTTCATTCTTGGTTATTGTGTAATGTCCCTTTCCCAGTGATGACTCCAAGAGGAAAAACTTAGTAGCCTATGTTGATTCTCGTAGGCTATAGTCGGGAGAAAAAGGGAATAAAAGAATTGTTTAGTGTCAATTATCAGAAAAGCCTAAGTTGAAGGTGACATTAAGTAATAAAGTGGAAAAAGGTGATTAAGTGACTTAAAAGAATAGTTAAAGATAAAACTTAGGAAAARTCACTTAATTGATTAAAGTGAATGTGGAATTAGATGAGAAAAGGAGAAAAAGGTGTTTTAAGTGACTTAAATGATTATTAAGATAAAACTTAGGAAAAGTCTCTTAATTAATCAAATGTAATGTCCCTTTCCAAACAAGAGCTCCAGAGAAGAGGCTTAATGGTCTAAACCGCCCCGTTAGACTATAGCCAGGGCCAAAAAGGGCTAAACATGGTTACTAGAGGTCACTCCAGTCAAAGGTGTTATATTCGGAAAGTGACATTGAGCTAAAAGTGGCTAAAAGCACTTTTAAGCCAATTTGAGCTAAAAATAGAACATACGAGCTAAAATTAGAAGTCAACAACGAATTAGGGTTTTGGGAAGCTATAAGAGAAGGTTCAACGACCTAATTCATCATTATCTAGATTTTGACTTGTCATTGAGGAGAGAGGCGCATCTCGGGAGAATAGTTCAGTGGATTCTAGGAGGAAGACACCAGTTGGCTGATTTTGGAGTTGAGAGACACACCCTAGTCACCAAGTAGATCACACAGGTCTTCCATCATTCTTCAACATCAATTACACAGGTTCCAAAAGCAAGGGCACACTTATTTAGGGTGAGGGCGCAACTTATGAGGAGGTTCAGTGGATTGACTTGTCCCATCCAGGGAGAGTTCAGAGATTCCCCTCCGACCCAATTGAGAGGAAGGAAAGGTGCATATTTTGCCTAGTTCCTCATCATATTCTGACGAAGGAATCATCTGGGGTGCATTTTCCTGAGATTGGGAGTGCGACACTTTGGGCAGACACATTCGCGGCTCTCGAGCAATCATTAGATCAGATCCAGAGAAACCCTTCCGACCCATTTCACAGTAGGCCAAGGCGATCAGTTTGAGACACATCTCAGCCGATTCCGACGGTGGAGTCACTAGGGTGCACTTTTCCAGTGGTAGAGGGGTGCATTCCCCTAGGGGGATCCATTCAGGGTCCAAACACGCCAGTAGAGGGGCTAATCAGTCACCAGGACTGAGAGGTAGAGTAGGGCACACCATTTGGGACAGTTTATGGGCCATTTTGAGAGGTTTAACCACCAGGGAGAAATTTCCAGACTTGCAGCAGTTATCGTGCGAGATGCCATAGTTCCAACTCATCCATTTATCCTGCAGTGCTCATCTATTATCGGGTATTAACATTTAGTTTGCTTATTGTATTTCGACTAAGATCCTTTTTTCATTTGATGTAGATGAGTGATTCATTTTTATTCAGCCGCTTTTCACATTGTACTCACAGGGATATCATAATATAATATTTGCAGTCTTTTGTCTCATTTATCATCTATATAGTCATTTATATGCCGTAACAATGAATTATCTACAGTAGATACATCAGATTATCAGTGTTTCCCAGACTAGCCAAGTTAGGAACATTACATCAAAGTGAATGAGAAATTAGAAGCAAAAAGGTGTTTTAAGTGACTTACGTGATTATTAAGTCAAAATTTAGGGAAAGTCACTTAATTAATAAAGTGAACGGGAAATTAGATGAGGAGGGGAGTATAAAGGAGAAAATTCTATCTAATTCATCATTTTGGATGATTTGAGTTAGAATTAGAGCTCAGAGAAGAAGGCATGTGACTTTCTTCATGTTTTGTGGATTTCTGGAGGAAACCACCACCATTGATAGATTTTGGTGTTGAGAGACACACCCTAGTCCATCAGAAGAATCAACCAGGTTTTTGGTTAGGCTTCAGAGTACATGATTTGATCCTTCCTTAAGGATTCACTACATTTGTGGGTTCAAGCTTTAGGTAGATTTAGGTCAGATATATAGCGTGGATTTATCTTGGCAGTGTATTATGGAGTGCATACAACAGATCTGAGCTTATTGCAGTAGATCCAAGCTATATCCTTCTTGCATGCAACAGATCCGAGCTATATCCCTCTTGCATGCAGTAGATCCGAGCTTATTGCAACAAATCTGAGCTATATCCTTCTTGCACGCAACATATCTGAATTGCATGTGTTGTCTAGGGAGAGGGCAATCTAGTGGGAACAAATTTCATCAGATTCCGAAGAGCATAGCTATCAGATCTCAGTTTTCCGTTGGTTCCACCAGTTGCATGTAGCATTCCTTCCATGCATGCAGTAGATTCAACTTGCATGTTGCAGATCTATTGATGCATGTTATAGATTGGTATTCTACATGTCTTCCTTGGTACTGTAAGCTAGTTTTGTTTCTATTACAATCTAATTGAGGCATTTTGAGATTGATTTCAAGTAATTTCATGTATTAGCATTTGTTGTTATTTAATAAAATGCAATGAGTTATTTATGGATCCAACAATGTCATGCATTATATGCATGAGAACATAAAACTAAACAAACACATCTAAAAAGCTTTGAAATGCATCCAAAAACCCCCAGAGTATCAGATCTGCAACAAAACATCCAATAGTAGCAGTAAATATCCATATCCAAGGATCATGGATATTTCATATTGTCAGTGGAAACCCTAGAAGGAGTATGTCGGATACACCCTCCATTAATGTTTAATCTTATTTCTAAGTTTATAAGTCATATTTTTGGCAAGGGTTGCTAGGAGAAGTACAAGTGTGTACACCTTCCTAGATTTGCCCTAGTTTGATTGGCATACCCTAGGGAGTAAGAGGATTTACACCACTAGGGATTTTGTTGATCCAACTTGTGTTTTAATGACTCCATTCACCCAATTTTCAAGACACTAATCTGATTTTTGCATTGGAGATATAAATTGTTTTCTTCGGTAAACATGATTTAAAGAGATACAAATCTTGCTTCAATTGGATAATCTTCTACATGCTAAGAGCTTGTCAAGGCCATTAGGGAGTCTTGATTGGTTTGGTCTTCCTGGAGTTATCATTCATTAAAAGCTACATCCATTAGGGATGCAGCAAAATCTTTCTTCACTCACTTATAATTCACATTTCAATCGTTAGAATTTTCTAAAAGTTTGCCACAATAATCTAGTAATCTCAATGCATCTTTTGGGTAGAATCTTTGTAAGTTTTAGTGTTTGAATTTGCTGCTGCAGCAACTTGTTTGGTACAGCCATAAGGTTGAAAATTATCACTGCAGTACTTGTTTATGACAGCCTTACTTTAATGCTAAAGTCTTGCTCTTTCATTATTGAGTTAAACTAGTCTTTGCTAGCTTGTCTCTTGCTTATTCAACTAGACTTTTAGCACTTTATTTGTAGCTATTACTATCTTTTATTTGCTGATATACATTATTGTTTACTGCTGCAATTAGGGATAGCAAGCTTAACTTTCTTTTCCACCTAACATACTACGCATATACTTGGCTTGTTCTTGTGTCTCGGGAAGGTACATCACCCTTTACAAGTACTCTCAACTCTTGGCAACCATTGGCAACCACCAAGACTCTTTCTCAAGCCTTTCCACACTTAGCATCTTGACCTATAGGGGCTACACTCCCATCTTTCCACTTTTCGTCTCATTTCCCCCATAAGGGTCACTCGGGAGGGTTTATCTAAGGTGACAGTGGGTAGACTCTCCCAAACTTGTCCCACCTTTGTAAATTGGGTAGGGATTTTCCCAACCTACAATATATGCAATAACATAAGGTACTTGATGATTTCTATTCATTAGTTTCCATACCAGCAGTTAAATACTACAAAGAGAAAATTTCTTTCAATACTGGTAGTTATATAGTATAAAGAGAGAATTTCTTTGTATATTAGGGTTTCCCTTAGAGTGCCATTACCAAGCAAAATATCATCAACAAATAGGTGAGTTAGGGCTAGTACCCGTCTTATCATAATACCTTTTATCGCTCCACTACTTTGATAATTTGAGACTAACGTACATACATCTTCAATGACAATTAGAAATAGCAGGGTGACAAGGGGCACCCTTGTCTAAGGCCTTTGGAGGGTGTAAAAATGATCAAAGCCGAAGCATTTACAAGGACAAATAAAGATACAAAGGTAAGGAAACCCGTGATTGAATTTACAAAAGAAACACAACATCGAACATTGATAAAAATGAATTAAATATACATCTAGCTCACCCGATCATACGCTTTGGAAAGATCTAATTTGATCACACTAGGTTGCGGATTTTTGGACTTGATTGAATGGAGGCCTCTTGGGCAACTTCAATTGAGTTATGGATTTGTCTGTTGTTGAGAAAGCTAAATTGTTCTTCTGAAATTTAAGAAAACCCCTTCCATCTTCTATGAAACATCCCTGATCCAACTGATCTGGATATCTACTGATGAACTACTATTTTATCACTGAAATCTGATACTCTGGGGTTTCTAGATGTGTTTTGAGTTAATGTGTGAACATGCTTGGTGATTTTCACACGTGTGTTTCATTCATTAAGTGTTTTAGCAGTATAAAGATAATACATGTGAAAGAAAGGACAACACAACTCACTGATATATATAATGAGGAAAAAGCAGGAAACACAATAATAAGATGGTAGCAGATATACTAGTTATCAGTTCGATCTCATGGATCCTCACTGGAATACAAATCAACTAACAAGAAATACACGTGATCAGAAGAATGAAGGTTGATCTGTACACGCACGGATAGATCGACAAAAAGCAGTCTGAAAGCTCACAACAACTGCTGCAGATACTAGAAAACTTGTCTTGATGGCGATACTCGTCAGAATGGACTGGAAACTTTCTCAAAAGAAGCACCCCAGCCTCTAGGCTGATCCTGGTGACTGTCAGACTGACGATCTGACCTCTTATGCTTCAGATGTCACCCCTTGGGGGTTTGCACACCTCCTGGATTATGGGAATGCGCCCTAGTGATCCCACCAACGAAATATGATGATGTATGACTTAAAACAATCGTCCTTGCCTCCTCTATAATGGGACGAAATGGCTTCCTCGGATCTCCTCTGAAATACCCCATGGAACCCCAAATGTGCTTCCTCAAGTGTTGCGTCCTAACTTACTGTTTGTTGTGCTCTGGGAGATTCCACCATCGGAAATTGACGACTAGTGGCTCGAAAGGTGCACCATGGCTAGCTCTCTAATGGGTCAGAAGGAATATGCAAAATACTAAATTTTCTCGTGCGACCACACAAACCCTCTCACTAACCCTTGCGCCCTCACTGGCTGAGCTATGCAACCACTGAACTGGATACATGAAATGCACGGTGAAATACCTGGATGGTATCTCTGATAGGCTAGGGTGTGTCTATCAACACCAAAACCGATCAATGGTGGTGGTTTCCTCCAAAAATGCATAAAACAACAAGGGGGTCGATTTCCTCCTCCTCTGCAAATATCTCAACATCAAATCATAACATAATGAGGAATTACGTCGAATTCCTCCCTTTATACTCTTCCTGATCTAATTCAACATTGAAATCACTTAAGCTAGGCGCTTTTCCTCCTAAGATGAGTAATTAATTAATTAAGTCCCCCTTTAACACCTTTTCATTCTATTTCTTCGTTTAATTAGGCGTAAGTGACTTTTCCTATGTTTTTTGGCTTCATTCATCATTTAGCCACCAAATCACCCTTATTTCTCTTCGTGTTCCTTGTTTGTGCCTGACTATAGTCTACGGGAACAAATAGACTACTAAGTCACTCCTTGCTGACCTACGCTTGGGAATGGGACATCACAATCCTCCCTTCCCGAGATTGCTTGTCCTCAAGTAACATCAATCATGGGTGTTGCAAAATATGCTCTCCCTCCCATGTGGCATCCTCTACTAGAAGACCCCTCCATCTAACCAAACACTCCCTGATGACCCTGCTCCTCAACCTGCACTCTCTCTGCTCGAGCACCTCCTCCGACACTAGCTCCAACTGGCCCTCCTTATCCAAGGGTGGCAACTCCTTTGAAATGTTGACTTGTTGTCCCACTGCCTTTTTTAGGCAAGAAACGTGAAAGACATTATGAATCTTGCTACCCTCCGGTAGCTCTAGCTCGTATTCCACCTCACCCATCCTCCTGATGACTCTGTATGGCCAATAAAATTTTGGCTTCAGCTTCTTTGTTCCGCTCCTCTTCAAGGAGGACTGTATGTATGGCTGTAATCGCAAAAAAAACAAATCCCCTACCTCAAAACTGCGCTCGACCCTCTGCCCGTCTACATAGATAATTTGTTGGTTCTACGTTGTCTCCAAGTTTTCCCTCACTGCCCACATAATCCTTTGGCTCTCCTACACCCAATCTTTGGTCCCCAGGACCCTGCTATCCCCAAACACAGACTCCACAAAAGAGGATGTATCGTATCCATACAATGCTTTGAATGGTGACATCTTGATAGACATATGGTAAGTCGTGTTGTAGCAATACTCACCCATGTGCGTTGATGCCCTCCCACATAGTTCCTCAGATACCCCTCCACCCATTTGTTGATAATCTTTGTCTGTCCATCTGTCGGTGGGTGGTAGATGGCACTCATAGCTAGATTTGTGCCTGCCAACCGAAAACGCTCCTACCAAAATGCACTGATGAAGTGCCCATCTCTATCATTGACTATCTTCCTGGGTAAACTGTGTAGCTGGAATACCTCTCTGAAAAACAACTTTGCTACCTGTATGGACTTGTAGTCTGTGGGTATGGAAAAGAAATGTGCAAATTTTTTCAGGCTTTCGACCACCACAAATATACAGTCCTTGCCCTGCACTCGAGGAAGGCCTATAATGAAATCCATAGAAATGCTCTTCAATTTCTGCTCTGGAATGGGTAGATGTTGAAGCAACCCCACGGGGTGTGTCTGCTCGAACTTGTTCTACTGACAAGTCGTGCACTACCGGATGTGTTTCAGTACATCATCCTTGAGACCCTTCCATTAGAATCTCTCCCTGATCTGCCTATACGTTTTGAAGTACCCTTGATGCCCTACTGTAGGAGAATCATGACACACCTTAAGAATATTCCCCTTTAGGGTAGATTATGGAACCAAGTAGATCTGATCCTTTTAGAAAATGACATCATCTAGAACCCGGTGCCTATCATCAACCACCTTTCCATCCATCACCTCACAGGCAAATGTGTTTTTGGAGTACTCTACCAACAAATGAGCTTTCCAATATGTGCAAACGTCCATCATTGAACAGCCTGGTGGCCTCCTGGACAAGGCATCTGCTAAGACATTCCTATTTCCCTTGACATACTCAATATCAAATTCAAAGGCTTGGATCTTTGAGACCCACTTATGTTGTCTCTCATTGAGTTCCTTCTGATCTAGGAAATACTTGAGATTGATGTGATTAGTCTTCACTACAAATCTGCTACCTACCAGATACTGCCTGAATTTGGTTAAGGCATGCATGATTGCTAGCATTTCCTTTTTGTAAATAGGATAGAGTCTCTATGAATCGTTGAGCTTCCTACTCTCAAACACAATGGGGTGGCCTCCCTGCATCAAAACAACTTCAATCCCCATCCCTGATGCATTGTACTCTAAGATGAATGACTGTGAGAAATCTGGAAGGGCTAGAACAGGGCATGGCCCGACACTCACTTGTGTTGTGAGTGGAGCTCTTATGGAACTCACACCACTTCCCCATGTCCTTTTTTGGCTTCGTTATGTTGTTCTTTGCTTGCGTCTTTGGTGGGTTGTCCTAGGTCGCCCCGCCTTGGCTTGGTCCCTTGTTCGGCGGTTTGGCAGTACCTTTTCCTTTCTTCTGATTCGCAGACCCAAAGTGTTGCTTCTTCTGTTTGAACTTCTGCTCAATCTTGGCAGCATACTGGTATGTTGCACCAAGCGAGGAGATGTTGAGGAACTCCATTTCCTCCTGAATGTATCTATGAAGAAAACTGCGGTACTTTAGCACCAAATGTTTCTCTGAATCTTTGATACCCAACTTTGTGCGTAGGGTATGGAACAGATTCATCAGCTCATGCACATCTTGGTCCCTTTGTTGCCGCAACGTAGTCCATTGTATGTATTTGTCCTCATAGCTCCCCACGGGATAATATTGTTCCTTGATGGCGTCTCGGAAATAATTCCAAGTGGGTGAAACCGAGAATAGAGGGGGTTTCCCCTCGCTCTGTTGCTCCTAGTAGGTTTCCCACCAGTCCTTGACATGGGGGGCAACTTTAAGGAGTGCAAAAATAATCCTTTCTTGGTCGGAAAAATCATGAACCGAGAAATATCCTTCTAGCAGATTCAACCATCTATCAATGCCATCTGCATCTATTTGGCCCTCAAATATGGGAATTTCAAAGTTTACTTGTGCCTTAAAAGGAGTGGTGCCTCCAGAGTGGTTGTTGGATGTAGATGCACTGCCAGTGGGCAGCCGTTGAAGGATCTAGGCAAAGTTTTCCATCATCGCATTCCTTTGTTTCTCGAGGGCCTCCTCGAGCAATAATTTGATAGGATCTCCTGCTCCCTCATCTTTATTTTCTTCCCCCATGGGCTTCCATCGAGGTTTGAGAGGTTGATCTTGCAACGGTTTAACTAGATCGATCCCTAACTCCTTATACCTTGATCTCGTTGGGGACATGCAAAGAAGGATCGAGAAAGAGCAGACTGCTCTGATACTACTGATCTGGATTTATGCAGGAATACAATGAAATACAAAAATACACATAAACGCAGAGATGTAGAAAAAGTAAAACTTCATTTCATTAAGAACAAATGACTGAAATATGCTTACAGATAGAATGGAAATAAAATAGCTCGAGCGCTAGTAGCTTATCTCTGAGAAGATATGGGGCGGCTACTGGCCTATGAACGTTGTGTTTCAATGAGGCTCTAAGGCCTATATATTATTGAGAGACAATGGAAAACCCTAAACATCCAAAAACCTAACCCTAGGATATGAAACGCCAGAATATGAGCCCCGTTGGGGTAAATTGGTACATCAATTTCCCGAGGTCGTAACTTTGGAATACTATCTCCGTTTGACGCACATGATACATCGTTAGAAAGATCTATCCGAGGAATACAATGTTGATAGTCTAATGAGTCCAGAACGAACTCATATTCGCCCAAGCATTCATGCCCAAAAAATGTCGTTTAGGGCCTCAAAATGGCTCTGGAAGTTCAGGACCCAAAAAACTGCTAAAAATAGTAAATTGTGCTACAATTAAGGAAACTGAAAAACAGAAATAAACAATGGTGTGGATCCAAGTGGAATAGGTGGGTGGCCACCAATATCAGTCTGGATCAAAGGGGCATCCCCACTATAATGGCACTTGTTACATAATAGTTCTCATATAGATATGCCACATAACTTTCGAAATATTCACAAATATACCGAAGAATCTTCCAATCATACCGCACTTATACAAAATGTATGCATCTTTAGGAAACTAGTAGAAGTTTGGAAAGATTGGGGGTAGAAGGCTTATGAGACGACTCCTTGGAGTCTCGATACTGACAGTTACAACTTGTGAAATATTCACAAATATACAAAAGAATCTTCCAACTATACCGAATCTATACAAAATGTATCCATATTTAGGAAATTAGTAGAAGGTTGGAGAGATTGGGAGTAGAGGGCTTATGAGAACACACCTTAGGTTCTAGATACTTAGATTTCTATGGTTATACAAACTGGGGCTTTTGTAGATTTCGTGTCTTCTGTTAAACATTGCTCTATTCCAATACTTAGTCTAGTCAAAATTATGCCACAACAAGCTTGTCGTTTAAACCAAGTTGGTCACCATTAATTGTGCCCGAGTTATGAAATTGATGGTATAAAGTGAGACGTGAGTGAAATTTATGTCAAGTTGGTTACTTGCATTCACTGTGCATGGACAAAATCATAAGAAGTAATGAAAATCTAGGTTGAAATGACAAAATCATAATAAGTAATGAAAATCTAGGTTGAAATTTAAAAGGAAAATTTATTCTTTCCATTTCAAACTAACAAAATTTATTTGAATGAATGCTCATGCATTCATTGTGCATGGACAAAATCATAATAAGTAATGAAAATCTAGGTTGAAATGACAAAATCATAATAAGTAATGAAAATCTAGGTTAAAATTTAAAAAGAAAAATTATTTTTTCCATTTCAAACAAACAAAATTTATTTGAATGAATGCTCTTGCATTCACTGTGCATGGACAAAATCATAATAAGTAATGAAAATCTAGGTTGAAATGACAAAATCATAATAAGTAATGAAAATCTAGGTTGAAATTTAAAAGGAAAAATTATTCTTTCCATTTCAAACAAATAAAATTTATTTGAATGAATGCTCTTGCATTCACTGTGCATGGACAAAATCATAACAAGTAATGAAAATATAGGTTGAAATGACAAAATCATAATAAGTAATGAAAATCTAGGTTGAAATTTAAAAGGAAAATTTATTCTTTCCATTTCAAGCAAACAAAATTTATTTGAATGAATGCTCTTGGATTCACTGTGCATGGAAAAACTCATAATAAGTAATGAAAATCTAGATTAAAATGCCAAAATCATTATAAGTAATGAAAATCTAGGTTGAAATTTAAAAGGGAAATTTATTCTTTCCATTTCAAGCAAACAAAATTTATTTGAATGAATGCTCTTGCATTCATTGTGCATGGACAAAATCATAACAAGTAATGAATATCTAGGTTGAAATGACAAAATCATAATAAGTAATGAAAATCTAGGTTGAAATTTATGTAACAACCCCAATCGTTACGACTACAAGTGACACAAGCAGGTGCAATTTTTATTTTTTTAAGCAGGAAGGCAATCAAAGACAACAAGTAATCAACACAACTTGACGACGAACACAACTTGTGCATTCAGGCAAGAGACAACCAACGACCCAGCACATTATCACATCATGCAATCAGACGAACATGTGACACAATAGAAAATACAATGACTACCCGCCCGACACAAGCAAAACAATGCCTGCAAGCTAAAGGACAACATCCACAATCCTGACACAATGGCCTTGATGACCAGTAACTAGAAACCTCTATGGCACACAAAACCAAATGCCTTAAGGAGTTACAAAACCAAGCACCAACATTAATTACAACGAACAACACCCACATCAGAAAGCACAGTCTCCGTGTAACGTCCCCTTCGTTATGGCCACAAGCGAATTTTTTTTTTTTCATTTTTTTTTTTTTAAGGATTAAGAGGAAAGAAGGCAACGACGACAACAGTTTAACCACACCATAGATGACGAACAAAAGAACGCAACCCAGGAAATAGGAAACTACGACTCCACTCACTGGCACAAGGGCAACTGGGCAATCATGCGCATAATAACAAGGAGGAACGACTACCCGCCCAATGCAACAAGACACTCCTACACGCTAAGGGACAACCTCCCATTCCCGACACAACGACGTTGAAGAACAAGACTAGAACCTCAAGGCGTGCGAACCAAACGCATGAAGGCATTCCACCCATGCACCCAAGCAACTTACCACGCTTTACAACACTCCCTAATATGCACCGACTCCGGCCAGGTTTTCATTTGGCGCTATCCCATGGGGCATGCCATGATCCCCTCATCAGGAATCATGTCATCCCGAGGTGATAGACGCGTCGACAACCTTGGCACCAATGATCCTATCAGGACAGGGGACTCTAGATAAATCTGACGCGCTAGAAACCAAATACCGAAAAGAAAACCACACCCATACCCCAACAACAGGTCGACGAAACGCCAGAGGATGAAGACAAGGGATGACGCAAGCTAATACACGACATCATTCCCGACCCAACCAATCACCTAGTCTGAACCATTCAATGATTACAATCTATTTTAACATGGTTTCCAATCTAAACAGGGCATGTCAAAGTTACAATTAGTCAATAATGCACCCACTAATTTAACGTTAATACAATCGATCTTGCAAGTCTAAGTAATCAATACTAAAACTATAATTATAAATACCATCTAACTAGCCATTAACTTGAATAACAATATTAACAATCTTAATGTAGGATGCTACCATTATAACACTTATGAACAATTTAATCTCAACATGTAGTCTAGCTATATTGATTGAACCAACAATACTAGCTGTCTATTATCATTGAGAAGGAACTGCTAACTACTAACATCGTTGTAGCAATATAACAAGGCAATTAACATAGCAGTTACCTAACGATTAAATTAGCAATAAAAAGGCAATTCACATGACTGTTATCATAACAAGTAATATAGCAATAACAAGGCGATTAACATGTTGATTAACATAACAATTAATATAACAGTAACAAGGCAATTACATGATTGTTAAATAACAAGTAATAAAGCAATAACAAGGCGATTAACATGTTGTTTAACATAACAATTAATACAACAATAACAAGGCAATTTATATGACTGTTACATAACAATTAATAGCTCAATAAGAAGGCGATTACATACGGTTAACCATTTAACTCGCTGCAGAAATTAATAAATAAGAAGGAATCTGTTGATCATTAACTCATTGTAGCAAATAACATGGCAAATAATGTAGCATTTACATTGCAATTTAACACGGTAATTAATATGGCCAGTAACATCACTGTGGCGATTAAAGTTTGGCAGTGAGAACACTAGGTATACACTCTAAGTGAAGGAGAATAAAAGGAAAATACAAAACTGTAGAAGGATCAACTCGTGGTCATTCATCAACAACGCAGTCAACATTTAAGGCAATTTCGTGTCCATTCCAGGAAACACAATCATCATTATAACTAGCAATTCGTGTCCCTTCAACAACGAACTCAGTCAATCTATTTAAAGGCAAAACTGTGGGTATTTCAACAACAATCTTTGTAAACTTTTAAAAGCAAAAATGTGGGCATTTCAACAACAATCTCAGTCAACTTTTAAAAGCAAAAATGTGAGCATTTCAACAACAATATCTGTCAACTTTTAAAAGCAAAAACGTGGGAATTTCAACAGCAATATTTTTCAACTTTTACAAGCAAAAACATGGGCATTCAATGTTAATCTCTGTCAACTTTTAAAAGAAAAAACGTGGGCATTTCAACAGCAATATCTGTCAACTTTTAAAGAAAAAATGTGGGCATTTCAACAACAATATCTGTCAACTTTTAAAAGCAAAAACGTGGGCATTTCAACGACAATCTCTGCCAACTTTTAAAAGCAAAAATGTGGGCACTTCAATGGAAATATCAGACATGTTTTAAATGGAAAAATCGTGGTTTCCCTTTTTCATTGCCTGGATTCCAAATGAAAACGCATACACGAATGACCAAAACGCCCTTCCCTTACCAGGATACCAATTATAAAAATGCAGCCAGGTGATGATTTCCTTTTTCCATTGCCAGGATACCAATACAATGCAAACATGAATAACACAAAAAACGTTTTTCCATTTCCAGGATACCAAATATAAAAATGCAGACACAGAATCAAATCATTTTTCCATTGCTAGAATACCAATACAACGCAAACAGGAATAACAAATAAAAACGTTTTTCCATTCTAGGATACCAATACAAAAATGCAGACATGAAATCAATTTGTTTTTCCATTGCCAGAATACCAATACCACGCAGACAGGAATAACAAATAAAAACGTTTTTCCATTTCCAGGATACCATTACAAAAATGCAAAAATGAAATCAATTCGTTTTTCCATTCCCAGAGTACCAATACAACGTAGAGAAGAATAACAAATAAAAACGTTTCTCCATTTCTAGGATACCTATACAAAAATGCAGACAGGAAATCAAATCGTTTTTCCATTGCCAGAATACCAATACAATGTAGACAACAGTAAGAGAAACGCAAGGAACCAATGGGAAAAGTCATTGAAATGATCACATGTATTCTATCAGTCAAGGCATAGAGAAAAACCAACAAGGACGCAAGATAATTCATACGCAAAGGTCTTTGCTAGACGGCGCAATTCAAACAATCAGCCAAGGAAAATAATGGAGGTAGACGACTGACAGGAACGTTCTTCACTCATCATCAACGGACAGAAAAGCAGGGCATTGAGATCCATAGGTCTATTAATGCCGAAGCGATGACCGTAGATCAAGCTCCTGACCGACTTCTCAGGCGAGGACTGATTAGCTAGGGATGAAAGGCAAAAATAACCACAATCTTCAAAA
This sequence comes from Picea engelmannii, assembly GCA_009831015.1. Lineage (NCBI taxonomy): Eukaryota > Viridiplantae > Streptophyta > Pinopsida > Pinales > Pinaceae > Picea > Picea engelmannii. Next base: position 514,315 of record ML790220.1, read on the forward strand.
ATCAATACACCACAGGGCGGTCAAGACATGTCGAGCATCGAAGGCCATGGGAGTCAATCAATCATCGAGCTATAGGCTATGGAAAAATTTAGTCATCAACTAGAACGCTAAGACAATCAATTTACTTACCCAATTAAACATGCAGATTCAAAGCATAAATCCTACTACAATCTATCGTGCAAAAATAAAGAAAGCGTACAGTTGCCTCATCCCCCGCTTTGAGTTGATGTCTCGCACGCTCCGTGCAACTCCCACTTGTCKACCGACGAGACTTCACCGGTACCTCTCAGCCAATGCTAGGGTACTCTTCTTCCCCCTTAGCCCCCCGAGCCGCAAAGGGGCCACACACACTAACCAGAGAATCAACTAGCTCCCAGCTCACTTCGCAAGGCTGAGCTACCAATCCTCACCGAGCTGGGTATCCCAACTCCCACAAGCTAAGTAAGTCAAATATAGATTTCTACAGCGTAACATTACTCAAATCCGAAGAGATCCATCATCCTTCTCCTCCCTCCATTATATAGAGTTTCAAAGTCCCTTACCTTCCCAAAATCTCATTTTATTTAAAGTTTAATGAATTAATTCATAAAAATACTCCCCGTACATATGTCACCCATCCCCCTCATTCCTCCAAAAAATAATTTCTTTAATTAATTAATTACCCTTATTTCCCTCACCCACCTAGAGTCACTCCTTGAATCACTCCTAGGTGTCCCCAAATTCCCTTACATGTTTTAATGACTTTCCCCATTATTAATTTGCTAGTTTAGTTTAAATTAGAAAGTTCTTAAATGGTATATACCTTACTAAGTTGGACTAACTGTTTTTTCCTAGTGTTTCCCCTTTCTTTTAAGGTTTCTGGTTTTTCTAGCTTCCTAATTATTTCAGATTTCCCCTTTTTCCCTTTTTAATTAAAGTCAAAAAGACATTTGCATAAACTTACCCTTCTTTGCCTTTTTTTTAATGAATTAATTTTTTAATTAGCATAAAAGTAAAACAATCATTCCCCTTTTTAAGTTTTTATCCCAAAAGATTTTTATAAAACACTTTAATTTCTTACCCCCTTCTTGTCACAAGGTTAAAGAAGATTATCTTTATTATTATTTTTTATTTTTTATTTTATTTTTTTATATATGTTTATTTTTATTTTTAATTTTTTTTTAAAAGGTAAAATTTTACCACCAGTAAAGATTAGACCTAGACCTTAATTTCCTAGGCGGGGCGACACTTTTTTTTTTTTAGGGAAAGGTTTCAAATCTTCCTTTAACACTTTATTGTCCTAAAGCCATCTAGGTTTATTCATTTATTAAATAACCACGCGACATGTTCTTCAGGACACACTAGGTGCTCCAAGGGTGCCACTCGCCTCTTTCGGTTTCTCTTGCGCAACATGCCCTTCGGGACGCACCACGTGATCCAAGGGTGCCACTCGCCTCTTTCCATTTTTCTTGCGCGACGTTCCCTTCACAACGCACTACGTGCTCCAAGGGTGCCACTCGCCTCTTGAATGACTTGGTAGACATTAATAACCCCTGGAGTCAACACTCCGCCAGGTGATCTTGTGGGAGACTAAGGGCCTCTAAGGAATAAGACCCCTGCATTATTGCATGCCCCTTAGAATCATCATGAGCGATTGTCGCAATCTGCCCTCACAACATCATGGGTCCTCTCGAACTAGGTAATCATTAACCTACAGTTCGAGCCACGACGTGAGTGCTAGTAGGTTGTGGCAGGGTTGTTGTCCACACCTCTCCCTCGATATCTTTGTTAGTCCTACGTGACCCCTCTAATCCACATCTGAGTCTAGTTGGCAAGCTATCATCAGCCTGCATCATCTATGAATCATGTCATAAATATATCCATATCATATCATCTAATCAGATGCACTAATATCACATATAAAACAATCAAACCCCAATGGTTCACTCCTCGACTCGATTCGGAGTCCAAGGGGTCCCATCGGTGCCTCTGCATCCTTGAGGTCCAGAATCCTGCACACTCAGTAAAATCGAGTCAATATCACCTGTCTATGTCAATGCAGCCAAATAACATGTCATCAATTTATAACGCCTCATAATCATAAATCAAATACCCAAAAGTATATTAATCCGGATCACTTGCGAGCAAGTGTCCTCAAAGAATAAGTTCGCTCAGTGCACAAGAGAGGGATGTTACATACACCCCCTCTTGGTCTAAAATTTTTCCAGAAGTTTCACGGTATGAGTGCCGAAATAAGGTGTATCATAGTATGATAAGTCTATCTATCAAACAAAAATGGAAACTGTTGGCGCATATCATTTGCATCCTCCCAGGTTGTTGAGTGTGGACTATAGTTGTCCCACTAGACCTTGACCTGCTCTACTGTTCGATGTCGTAGTTGTCGAATGCAATGATCCAGGATGTGGATCAGCTCAGCCATGAGCGCACCCTCATTCGACACCCGGAAGGTGCTCAGGTCAAAACATGCATAGGATCACTAATCATAATGTCTCAACATAGACGAGAAAGGCATCAGGCATACGCCCCAAGAATCAGGAAAGGCTAGTCATTGGGCCATGGGCCTCTCTTTTCCACAATATCATAGGAGATATTTTAGCCCCTTTTCCGAACTTGATCGAACTCTTATGTGGTTTCCATCGCAAAAATGCTCGATTGCCACATCATAACTACAGTCGACACGATGCGCATCGCCATAACTCTTCTGTCGATCCTGCGCTTCCTTGATCATTTGTCTTAAAATTTTCATTTAATCTTCCAATTCTTGGATCGCTTTCGGTCCAACCTGGACTCTTATCCTCAATCCATTCCCAACCCAAAGGCGTCCAACATAGTCGCCCATAAAGAAACTCAAAAGGCGCCATCTTAATGGTGCTTTGGTAAATGTTGTTATAAGCGAATTCTACCAGTGGAAAGAACTCTTCCCAACACTTTTGTTGGTCCATCACGTACATGCGCAACATGTCCTCCAAAGTCTGGTTCATTCATTCAGTCTGCCAGTCAGTCTCCAGGTGATACACAATACTGAAGTTAAGTTGGGTTCCCAAGGCCTCTTGGAAACTTGTCCAAAATCGTCCAGAAACCACTGATCCTCGATCAGATATAATCCTCTTAGGCATGCCATGCAGCCTCACAATCTCACTTATGAAAACTCTATTTATGTTAGGTGTTTGATATGTCGTACGCATAGGAATAAAGTGAGAACTCTTCATCAGTGTGTCTATTACTACGAAAATCGAGTCGTGTCTACTTGCCGTCAGTGGCAATCCAACAATAAAATCCATCGAAATAACCTCCCATTTCGATTCTAGAATAGTGTGTGGCTGT
>ML790221.1:45645-66976 GCA_009831015.1 Picea engelmannii
ACTTTTATGGATTCTACTAGTGCGACATCTACCATTTTTTCCTTGGAGTAGAGGTTCAATTGAAGGCTCCACCTCCTAGCCAAGAAAGCCAATATCCAATGTTGTCCTAGATTTTCTCAATTAGATCAATAAATAGTTGATTATTTTTTTTGAGAAAATCTTGGTTTCATTGTAGGTGTTAGAGTTTTTCATTAATTTATTACTTATAAATTTTGTAAGATTTTATTGTAGAGAGGCTTGGGACAGGACACCATTCACAAGTTTGGCTACCTCATTTGCAATGAAGTTTTGTTATATTGAATATTTATTTTATTTTTTAAGTTTGCTAATAATTAAAATTGTGGAAAATAACATATAAATGTTGTTTCATTTCTAGTCTTTGTAAATGAATAAAAATATTTGATGCAGGAAACCTCAAGATTCCTTTAGAAGAAAGAAGAAAAAGATCACATTTGGAGATTGGTGGGGGTCAATGGGTGTCTTCATTTGTCTTTTTCAACATGTAGATATTGTACTTTAGACACAAGTTTCCATTTTGTACTTTGGGCACGAGTTTTCCACTTTGTAATTTGGGCACAAATTTCCATTATGTACTAGGACATGATGTGACATTTTTCAATGAATATAAGCTTGGGCAATTATGGAATACATACATACTTCCATAATGTTTTTTTAGTTTCAAGTTTTAATTCTAGTTTCAGTGCAAGGGATTCTAATTTGAAATGTGATGGTGTTTAAGAGACATGACGAGGTTAGAGTTGCTCCAAAAACTTTCTAATGTAATTCTAGTTTTAGTGCAAGGGATTATAATTTGAAATGTGATGGTGTTTAAGAGACATGATGAGATTAGAGTTGCTCCTAAAACTTTCTAATGTAATTTTCACATTGATGGAGTTTTTAAAATGCTACTAGTGGAATGAAGTGTCATTATGCAAATAATTCAAATTTCAACTCAAGAGTGTCTATAACTCTTATGTGTGTATATATAAACTAGAAATTTTTTATAGAGTTTTTAAAATGCTACTAGTGGAATGAAGTGTCATTATGCAAATGATTCAAATTTAAACTCAAGAGTGTCTATAACTCTTATGTGTGTATATATAAACTAGAAATTTTCCATAGTGGTGCAAAGACATCATGATATAATGCATAATGTGATATCTCATTCAATTAAAATTGTGTAACATACAATATTCATATATATAAACTAATTATTTGCAACCAATCACCACTATTCACTCATTTTAAAACACGTTAGATTTATTGTGATGAACACCAAAGATGGAGAAAATATTGGTATTTGTAACCATATGTAACCATATGTCATTGGACTTTTAGGAGGTTATTAATTCCCACACCCACATGGAAAGTCTAGATAAATTCTACATGTAACAAACTTGTGTGGGAAAGAGTATGGTATCTCACATTCTCAATGAAAGTTTGACTATGTTGAAACAATACAAAATATTCATTAAAATCTAAATGGTAATATTAGGAAAACCCAAAAAGATTTAGAGATTTGATCTATAATGCCAATACATTGTAGTATTGACCTATCAACCTCACAATCACATCCCTTACTATTGATGTGATGAAATAATTGGCACATAACAAACATTGACATATTTTCTTGAATAAGAGCTTGACGTGTCTATATTTTCCTTTGTGATAGTAAGGGTGTTGTCATCATTGATGGTATGTTATGAAACTATCCTATTGATATTCTAACATCCCTTTGTATATTTTATTTGGTTTTGTGGTAGTAAGGTTGTTTTCATCATTGATGGTATGTTATTAAACTATCCTATTGATATTCTAACATCCATTTGCATATTTTATTTGGATTTTGAGCTTTCCATTTTATCTTTATTGAATTGAAGAATAGTCATTACTGGAATTAATCCTCACTTTTATACTCTTCCCTTACTATCTTTGTCAAATTGAAGAATAGTCATTATTGGAACAAATTATAATCTTCCCTTACTATATTTGTCGAATTGAAAATTAGTTTTTTCATAACATGTTTGTTATTTTTTCCTTAGTACACATCATGTTATGAAATTTGTAATTTGTTTGCGATATTGTTAAAAACTATTTCTTAAAATACATGATGGGTTGCATCACAATATTTCAATTTTTTTTTCATACCACCTTCAATTCACCATACCTAGCCTTGTATTTTCTCTTATTTTATTGTCTTTTTAACTAGGTTGCACTATACTCAAAGGATTTCTTGATTGATTACATGTTCTCCCCATATCCACAAGGATTGGAAACAACAAATTGAATACAAAATAGTGTTCAAATCACACAAAAATATTAAAATATTTTTGTAATAGCAGTTTCCCCATCAAATGTTAGTTTAGGTGAAAAGTTTCTCAACCTTGTTTTAGGACATTGAGGTTGTTATTTGTTCTTCTTACTTTTTTATATAGGGGGGATGCATATGCATTATGGAACGCATACATTTTCCATACGTTTTCCTCAAACCAACATAACATAACTTAATTGGCCTTTAAGAGGGATATGAGGCATCATGATTAGGTTTTGTACATTGAAAATGGGTATAGAGGCATAAACATGGCAAGTTGGAAAGAATGGCCTAAAGCTCTAACTAAGCCTTCTCGAGCTCATGAACCACCATCGACAACACCTAAAAACCATGATACGAGTCCTCTCTAGGGAGTCTTTGGCATCCAATTAGTTGAATATGGGTGACATTATGAGGTCTTCTTGATCATCATGGATGGGTCTTAGGTTCATGAATATAGTCCACTTGTATGCCAAAGGTCCACTTTAAAGGGTCTATGTTGTGGTTTAAGGCCTTGATTGTGGCACATTAGATCAATACTATTAATTTAGGGAATAATTCCCTATATTTCTCCCTCAAACCATGGTATGAGACCCACATAACACTATCATTCAATAGTCAAATTTTTACATTTCATTGTTAGGCATCATGTGTATTGAGGGCTTGATCCACCACAAAGGAAACAGACAAAGAATATTTGTCTCGTGAACAAGATATGGTACTATCCATTTTGAGGTTTGGAATAGAGATTGTTCTTATAGAATACACTACATTACACCATAATATAAGCCCTACACTCCTTGCAAACCATGTAACACCATTCAAATTAGACACAATATTCTTGTGACGAATTAACTATACTATTGACGAACTTTTTTCGTCGATAGTATAACTAATTCGTCGCAAGATTATTTACATACATCTCTCTTGCGACGATATCAAATGATGCTTGGATTCATTTCATATTTGGTTTATCAACTTTAAATTAAAATTTGATACTTTGCAAGCTAGTTGGACCTTGAGTCAAATACAAATATGAAATTTGGAATCATTAACATATCTACTAGAACATATGAAAAATATGGTTTATGGTTTCCATGATGATATGATGATAGAAGAAAGTGGGTGTGAGTGAAATTTGAGTCCATAAACCCTCCCATATTGTTAAGGAATGTGAATAGTCTATCCATGTCAAATTGCAATGCATACAGATACAATTTGAAAAAATTTCAACGTTGGCCCCATTCACATGTCACTGTTCCCGCCTCTAGAATTTTTATGGTGTTGATTAAGAAATCAACAAAAAAGAGGGTTTTTTCATCACAAATATGACACAGATACATTGTATATACATTAATGTAGAATCTGAAAGAAAAATGAAGAAAGACTGATGAAAACGTAAAACTTGCATCAACCAAATTGTGTACTTTGAAAGAAAGATAGGGTTTATGGTTTACATGATGAATTGATGGTGGAAGAAAATGGGTGTGTCAATAAAATTTGAGTCCATAAAACCTCCCATATCGTTAAGGCATGCGAATAGTCTATCCATGACAAATTTCAGTGCATACAAAAATTGTTTGAAAAAATTTCAACGTTGTCCCCATTCATATGTCAATGTTGTCGGTGTCTAGTCCTCGTACATATTCCATTCCTTGTTCCTTGTAAAATTCGTTCAAAATTACACACGTCCCAACATCTAGTACTACAAGGGTGTATTTTTATGGTGTTGATTAAGAAATCAACGAAAAAGAGGGATTTTTCATCAGTACAACTATGACACGAATACATTGTATATACATTAATGTATAACCTGAAAGAAAAATGAAGAAAGACTGATGCAAAATTAAAACTTGCATCAACCAAATTTTGTACATTGAAAGAAAATTAGGTTTTCAAAAAAAAATCTATAGAAATGACAAACAAGTTCATCGAAACTTCGTTGATGCAATACTATGACAACAATATTGATGAAATCTTATACGATCATGATGGTATAAAAATGAAAGAGCTTCTCTTGGTTTCAAGAATAATTTATCCTCTACTGAAAAAGGCCAACCACATGAAGGTGGAAGCTCATATGGCCCCTCCCCTCCCCCTCACATCACTCTCAATTGATCCCCAAAACCCAATCTGTAAAATAGAAAATAATCGAAAGCAACTTCCTATTAAGATTCATGCATAAAAACTACAAAAACAAAAATTAATGAAGGTACATGAAATTATGTGTTTCTAAATGATATTTTTAGTCTACCACATACTTTAGTATATTGGCAACTATTTCCAGGTTTCACATAATAATTAAACAACATGTAACATAGGATATAAAAACGTCGCATAAAACTTAAAAACATGTAATTAACCCATGACATTATAAGTAAATTATTTTAAGAGAATAATTCATACAAATTAAAATATTATATAGTCACGTACCTAATCCAACCTCAACATTTGTGTATTCATCTTTATTTTGTATCTTGATCTTCTTCATCGAACTCAACATTTGTATCATCATCTGGTTCAAAAACGATGTTGAAAGGATTGATGATATCATCATCGTCATCAACGTCATTTTCGAGCATATTTTTATCGACATCATCATCAAGAATTGCAATATTGTCTCCTATGCCTAGATCATAATCTTCTTCATCTTCTTCATCTGTCGACCCTCCATGATCTTCTGACTCTGTTTGATCTGTTGAATCATCTTCTTGATCTTCAATATCATCTTCTTCCTCTAAATGAGTATACTTAATTGGCCTTCCTCTTGGATCATATCTAACAACAAATGACCAATCCCTTTCACTTGGAACATTTGAGTAAAATACCTATTCACATTGGCTTGGAAAAACATAGTGATCATGTCCTCTTTCAAACACTGTTTTTTTAATCATTGGAAATCCATTGGCATGTTGAATAACAGTTCTTTCCTCATCGCATTCTTGCATTTGTAACCTATACCATTTGACATCGAACATAACTAATTTGAAGGAATTAAAGTCATACTCAAGTATATCATTTAAATACCCATAGTATCTATTTTCAGATTCTCGAGGATGTCTGTCACTCCTAGAGGAAACATTAGTGACCTGGAATACTGCAGTTATCCCACTATCAGAATTTTTCCTGGTTTCATCCAATTGTTTGATACGAAATTTATGACCATTACACCACATAGCCTTGTGGTGTTTTAACTGCAATATGTCAGATATGTAAAAGATGCATTGTTAATTAATAAATTAACATATATTTATATAACTTTGAAAGTATTTGAAAAATATAGTACACATGTAGTCACATTAATATAATATAAAATAACTAAATAAAATGGGTGAATTTGCTTACCTGCCCATATTTCAAGCCATATGCTAAATCAATTTCCCTCTGCGTAACATTGGCATCTCCATTACGACGAGCTTCTCTAACCAATTCAGACAATCGTTGGCATGATAACCTACCTCCATTATGTTGTTTACATCTTTCAATCCATACATTCATCCAGTCAAGATTATTTGCAATGTATAAATGCAGTGCATCCCACTCTTGAGCAACTGAATCAAAAAATCATAATTCACCAATATTAAATATTAGTTATAACATCGAATATGTAGGTAATTATAAATATTAATAAATTATGAAATACATTATATTAATATAGTAATGAGTATGATCATATACACAAAAAATGAAACTTTATATGTATTATTAATATAAATTTTCACAATTATTAATATATTACCTCTCATTTTTTTCATTATACCTTGCCCCAACAGATGCTCCTAATGTTCAAATTTTTTTATGGAGTCCACATCCCCAATGCGATCCATTGCATGCATAGTTGGCGCTGCTAATTTAGGAAGATACTGACTAGTATACACCATGGATTGATATACCATATATCCCTCCACCATAGAACCCCCAATACATGCTCTTTGTCTAACCAATTCCTTCAATGATTTCAAGTGCCTCTCCACCATCCACATTGACCTTGTGTGAACAGGTCCACAAATTTCAATCTCCTCAACTTGGTGTATGAGGTAGTGTTCTTGTGCATTGAAAAATGTCAGGGGTATATACTTTTTCATTTCACACATTAGACGAGGAATTTATCTCTTCCAATACTTTATATCATCTTCATGCATTTCTTTCAATGACAACCATCTACATGAGATCATGACACAAGAAAATAACATGTTTCAACATAACATAATATAATATATTACATTACAAGTAAAACACGCGTCATTAAGTACAAAAATAATTTGAAAGAACATTTTTCATATAAATCACAACTACTTACCTCATGTATTTTCCAAGATCATATATAACTTGTTTGACGTTGTTGTCAAAGTCATTTGGGAGAGATAGAGGAAGAACATACTGTAACAAAAAAATGAATCGTTATTTGTTTCGACCAAAGTAGACAAGAAAAAATAAAAATAAATAAAAGATGTATAAGGCTAATATATATAAATATGTATACTGAAATTATTACCTTAATGAAGGTATGGCAATCATGTGTTTTAACCCCACCAAATTCACCTTTCTTTGTTAAGATATTATTTATGTTTGAAGCAAAACCCATGGGAAATTTAATTCTTTGAATGAGGTCTTTTACATAATTTCTTTGTTGCTCTGTTAATAACCATGGAAGGTTATTTCGGTCTAGTACTCCATCTGATCTATTTGAATATCAGATCACACTTCGCATTGCATGATTGGCTTCCTGAATGTCAGTACAAATTTTGACAATTTTTTCTTTGTCCCTCCTACCATCTATGATTCACCATAACGTTTCAGTCACATTCTTCTCGATATACATTGTATCAAACAAATGAGCTATTTTTAGCTCCTCATAGTAGGAAAACCTCATGAATTGAGCGGGATAAAATTTCATTCCTTATGGAAGCCCATTATTAATACCTTCACAATGATTATGGCCTTCATGAAGCATAAAAGAAATCACAAAAATAATTATCAAATACGGTAAAATAAATTCAATGATTAAAATAAACATTCAAAACATTACATGATTTACGATACATTATGAAATTGAGTACCTTGACAATTTCTATTATATTCCAACCTCCATAGGTGAGATGTCATTCTTCATGGTTTTAAACCAGTCTCTTCTTTCCCATTGAAAATATGTTGTTCAGTAGTATGATACCTATGGTTCTTAGGAAGAAGGTGCCTATACTCATCAAACACCATATTTCCTAAACTTTTTGAATGACTATACTTCATCTTAGGGCCACAAACTAGACATGAAAATTTACCCTTTGTTTGAAGACCTGCAACAAATGGATTAATGTCAATTATACAATGAGATTATTTAAAAATTAAACATGCACCATGATAACATTAAAAAATTATATAGTATTAAAGAGAAATATTAGAATTCCACATACCAAAAAAATGTGTTAGTCCAGGGGCATCATGAATTGTCCATAAAAGCATTCCATGGAATTTAAATTTCTTCTCCCCGATTGGTTTACATATGTCATACATTGTGATGCCAGCCCATAACTTTAGTAGCTCATTGATAAGAGGATCGATATATACATTCATATCTTTAACCTGGTACTTACCTAATTGTTTGAAATTACACATAATTACTATAGGAATTATATCATGTAATATATATAAGTAAATAAATAAACAAAAGATATTATGCAAAAATTGAAACAAATGAAAATGTTACATTCAAAAATTAATGTAAACAAATACCTGGAAAAATCATTGTCAGCATTATGTGCTCCCTCTTTATTGACATCCAAGGAGGAATGTTATTGTTGATTAAAAAATAGGCCACACTGAGTAAATAGACCTAATCTCTCTGAATGGATTAACTCCATCAACTGCCAATGAAAGCCTAACATTAAGAGGTTCATCTTTCAAATTTGCCCATTTTTCCTCAATTTCCCTAAATGCAGAACCATCAGCAGACATTTGAAGAACACCATCTCCACTTATGTTACGTGAATGGTAATCCATAAATTGTGCTATGCTTTCACACCTGAACAATTGCTGCAAACGTGGAATTATGGGAATATGGCGAAGAACATTTCGAGGCACCCTTTTTGTTACTTGATCGGTTTGATATCTACTGATAACACATTGTGGACATTCTGTTTTCGAAGCATTTTGTCCATAATATATAATATGGTCATTAGGACATGCATCTATAGTTTGATAATCCATTCCAATGTCTTTCATAATGGCATGCAAACCTCGAGATGTGCGAGGTAAAATATTTGACAATGGTAACAAAAATTCACCTAACAATATACAACATAACAAATAACTGATTAATGTAAGAATATTAATCATAAAAATTGCATTCTTATTTTACACATTAATTAACACTAAAAAAATAGAAAAAATCAACATTTGTGTATAATATGAGATGAAACATATTACATACCTTAGGATCTGTGTCATACAAGTGTTCGACAAATTATTCATAACCTTTAAGTTCACTAGCAACAATGTAGCGGAGAGAATATTTTCTCTTGATTCTTCATAAAGTCATTTATTTTCCTTTTCTGATAGAGGTTCATAATAAATACTAGCATTGTCCCCATCCTCATCCGGCTGTGAAAACAAATCTTGGATCATTTGATTTGTCCCATCATCTTCTTCCATGAGATCCTCATTTTCTTGGTCATGATGTTCCTCAGCTTGTACAACATCATTTATATTATTACTTGGTGTAATGTTCTGCGGAAAGTTAGACAGAAACTCTAACTTTATAATTACAAACAATCATGCAAAATTAGTGTATACTATAACAAACATTCAAACAATATATATACATATATATAATTTTATATAAAATTGACAAAATAAAAAAAGATAATGAATATATAGATAATTGCCATGGAACGATATTCATTCGATCCACCATCAATGTGCCCATATTTCCTACAATGTTTTGTAGTTGTTGCTATTAAAATTCCTACGGTACATATGAGGAAACATTTTTGGCAAGCGAAATAACATCTATCATCACCCTTTTCACCCGCTTTACTTTTTTCCCCACCTCTAACTATATTCTGCGACATTCTTCTGAACAACTTCTACACAAAAATACCCTTTAAAACTGTCGTTGTTATAGCAATATTGTTGCAACATCTTTAAATCATCAAATATTTATAGGTCAATTTAGGTCAATGTATTCAATTGTGACGACCATGACCTAAATATTTCTTTTTTTTACCTATTTATTTGTTATATTTAGGTCACTTTGGTGAAGATGGAACGGATATAACGGTCAATTCATTGCTCTTGCGAGGAACTTTGACTATATCAATTTAGACTTTGTTAAAATTTATAACGGTCAATATGTATAGTATCAAAAAGTGTAACAGTGAACAGTGAGCATCACTCTTGCGAGAAAACACAAGTTTGTCGAAATTGAGATAGTAGTCCACCATCTTGATTATCGTTGCAAAACAAACGAAGTTTTCTTCCGTCGATAGAGTGACGAATGCGGGGTGGATTTAGATCAAAATTGAAACAATGAAAATTTTCTCTTGAATTTTGCGATGAAAGAGTACTTTCGTTGCAAGTAGTCGTTGTAATTTTTCGTCATGTAGTAGTGTATAGAGTTATTTTCCACCTAATAATTAGGTGATTATCAGCTAAATATCACTTAATCATTAGGTCATTGTCCCCTAGAAACCCCTCATTTTAACCCTTAAAACTTACCACTTCTTCCCTGAGTTTCCAACCAAATTCCCACTTGGTCACCCTTTTCCTTCACTAAGGGTGCGACCAAAAGGGATGGTCGATCCTTTTTGCCTACAAAGGAGTGATCGATCACTCTTTCTATGTGTCTAGGGATCGACCAAGACTAGAAGCTCCTATTTTTGGATTTGGTTTCGATGGATGAGACTTCCCATTGATTTATCGAGGTTCAGGCTTGATAAGGCTTCCATTATGAGATCGAGAATATTATCCTAATAACTATATGGCCTTATCCCTAAATCCCTATAAAAACCAAGCCATTTCCCATAAAAAGGGAGGAGGAACGAGCTATAAAATTTACTCTAGTGATTTGGTTGCAAGACTTAGGAAAGGAGCTCGGAAGGAGGCCATATCCTCAGTCTACACCTGTAAGTTGTAATATTATTTATTTGATTAATAGAAGACATACTGGATGTTTCCCTCTATCTAATTGTTCATATAAGTTTATGTATTTATTGGTAGATAATTAGTATAATTATGTGTTATGATATACTATTAGATTTGTTGTCAATCCATGCATGATTCTTTGATCTTTGGGTTTCATGTATGAATCAGGTCTAGGAATATCCTTATTTTATGCCTCTATTCTTGTCTTAGGCATTTGTATAACCTAAGGAAGCTCAACTATGACAGGGTAAAAAATCCTTACAACATATTGGCGACCATAATGGGGAAGTTTTTATCCATGTATTAATCCCCTTATATTGTTGAATTTTTGAATCTTCTTTCTAGATATATCTGCCCTTTTAAGTTCTCTTGCTCCATCCCAATCATTGCTCCATTCTTTTCTGAGTCTAGTTGAAGAAACCCATATCCCAGATCTGTTAGATCTCGTCCAGATCCACCCTTTTTCATTTCCCAGGTTCGGTCACCCTTTCCCTGTGTAAACAAAGATACCAACCTCATTTGGTCACCATTTTGTCTCTATAAAAGAGTGACCAACCATCCTCCTAGGTTAACCACATGTGACCATACCTTCTGATTGCCTTTTCTCCCTTCACATGGAGCAACCAAATCAATCTATCTCCCTTTTTAGGGAGCGACCATTATCCTGAGAACCCTTTTTGAATAGTTATCCTTCAAAAAACTCACTCAGACCTATTTTTTGTTGCCTCTTTAGCACTCCAGATCCACCTTGGATTTGCCTTAGATTCCTGGGTGTGAATTTTACAATTTTTTTGTGATTTTTTTTGCATTTTTTTTTAAAATGTTTCCTCTCTTTCTGTATGACACTCATCTGTCATATTATTGAACTTCTTGTTGCATTGGTATGACCAGAATTGTCTTCCTTGACCTCCTCAAGTGGTCTACATATCCTTGGCATAACCCTGAGAGATTGTTTGGAGACATTTCTCTTTGGTTGTTTTCCCACTCTTGCTTTGATTGCTTTTAGTGTTGATTTCTTTTCAGTCATTTGGAAGTCTTTTTATTTTTGAAACCTTGAGTTTTTCATGTTTGAATTTGGAATATTTTCTTTCTTCTTTCTTATGTACTTTTTAGTGCATTACACATTGTAGATTGAAAGAAAAGAAATAGAAGGAATTCCTTTCAAATTGAAATTACTTGAAAAGAAAAAGAAAATGCATAAAAATTTTGTTGGAGTCTTTTCAAAAGTAGCTTAGGAAAGTTCTTTTCTTTCAGATTGCAAAAACTTCATTTCATCGTTTGACATTATTGTCCCTTTCATTGAAAATAAATTTAATATTGCATGCTTTTGAGTGTGTGGTTATCATTATAAACAAATAAATAAGTCCCCTCCTTTAGATAGCTTTCATCAAAAAGGAATTATTTCATTGCATCATTCTCTACACCTTTTTGGAGTTGAGTCCTTTAAACATCATTAGTTTCACTACCGCACCCTTGATTAAACCAACAACCATAAAATCAAGCGCTCAATAAAAATGATCTCACAAATTTTCTTTTTAGGGCCTGTACATCAACGATAGATCAAGATAGAGATTTGAAATAGGTTGTGAGGTGCGCTCTCCAAAGAAACCAAAATAAACTTAGAATCTTGTGATAAGGAGAGAAAATCCAATTTTCGTATAAGCATAACCAGGACCCCCCTCTCACACGGGGGATAAACATGAGGTTGTGTGTAGGAGAGAAGCAAAGATTACCCCTCCGAGGCTTAACCAAACATAGTGGAACGACAATATAATGGGGGTTCTTCTTGAGAATCCATTGTTTTCACTTGGTCTCGGAACTTTGTGAATCTTGAGTCTGTTCGAGGTCCTATGGAGGTTTTTCTGGTCCTCTTGTCCTCATTCCTTTTAGAGAATTTCAGACTTGATATCCTACCCATAATTTCAGACCTAAATTTTGACTGTACCCGCTTGTATGCTTACTACGAGTTGGTGACCTTAGTGGCCATAATATTTAGGGTCTTTACACTAGGTGACAGTGAAGGGGACTCTTCACTGTGCCTGGGTCAAATGTTGGTCAAACTCAATTAGGCTCCTTGGAGGGTCACCTGCGGCTCTCATCATAAGGGGAATTGCACCAGGGCATACGTCCGTTAATAAGGTCACCAACATAACTGATCCAACTGCTTATCCCAGCCCCTGCTCACGTGTTCCCGCGATGTTAGATTTCATCACCAACTAGTATGTTCATTATGAGAAGTTATTAGTTTGTTTGGTTTAATTCCTAGATTTTATAGCATGTGTTGTTTGTTTCTTAGTGTACCTTAAGGTTGATTCTATATCTATGGCGTCATCCCCTGGGTATACCAATGAAGGAATCCATTTTTCCGGGGATACCATTTATCTCTCCTTCCGCGAGACATGTTGGTCCACCTTACATTGCAAATTTGACTCTTCTAGGTCTCACAATTGGGTTACTAGTTTGTTTGATATCCACTCAAGTGAACATCAAGGCTCCTAGTGCTTTGTATGTAAACACTCCACCCCCAGATCATCAAACTCATGTCAATCCTCTACCTTCTTCGCCTATAGGGTCTTGTTCCCATTCTTCTTCTTGATCTACTGAAATATCTACAACTAGTAACCAAGTGGACAATAAGAAGAAGAATCGAAAGATTAAGGAGAAGAAAAATAAGAAAGAAGGAAATCTCCCAACTACTGCAGGAAATGTTGGAAGTGATTAGCTAGCCTATGGGCATCATGCTGGGAGTGTTGATGGTGTCATCACGTCTAAAAATTGCAAGCCCAAATTCCCTTACAGGATTTGTAAGGGTTATCACCTTCTCAAAGATTTCATTGGTATTCCCAAGGTCGTCGAAGTGTGGTCTCAATTTTCTTATCAATCCACGTCATCAACCGCTACAGGTCATGCTGGTGACAACCCATCAACTAGTAATCAGGTTGAAAGTAAGAAGGGTAAAGTCAAATTTCCTTTCTTGTTATGTAAGGAGATGCACTACACCTACCTTTGTACCCACATGGATGAAGCTTTGTATCTGTTGAAAAAGATTGTTGATGTTCAACAACAACTCCCAACAATTTTCCATAAAATATCTCCCAACTCACCATTATTTGATGAACTGGTCAATCTGGTTCCACCCTCGGTTAGTTTGATTGATCAAGTGGTCAATTTGGTTTCATCCTCAGTTGACCCAATTGATAAAGTGGTCGATCTAATTCTTTCATCGATCAATCCCACTCTTCCTTTGAAGAGTGAATCCAAATTGGTATATATGACCCCATCATTGGTCAATCCCACTCTCCCTTTAGAGAGTGAACCCAAAGTGATCGATCTGAGTCCCTCCTCGGTCAATCTGGTCCATCAAGTGGTCGATTTTATATCCCCATCGATCGATCCCACTCCTCCTTTGATGAGTGAATATGTCGCTCAAGTCTTTCTTGTTAATACATATTCATCCAAACTAGGGGCAATTGCACCCATTTCAATGGCACCCCCCACAAGCAATATGATTACCATTGATTGGAATGATCTAACAAAACCTTGTCCTATTTCTTACATGCCTTTTCAAATCATTGTCTAGGTTTGTGGTAGGAATATTCCTAACACTATAATAGATGAAGGAGCTTTTGTTAGCATCCTATCCTCGAATGCTTGGAAATCTCTTGGTTCACCTCATCTTGCACCGGTGACTCAAAATCTGTTGAATTTTAACAAAAGGGTTAGTTAACCTTTAGGGATCCTTCCTTAGTTTCCTATTACTTTGGGGGGGAAAATGGTCTACAATGATGTGATGGTAGTCCATGACCCCTTGGACTTTAATTTTCTCCTCGGGGAGACTATGTTTACACCATGAAAGATTTTGTGTCCACACTCTCTTGAGTGATGTGTTTCCCTCACAATGGAAGCATAGTGACCATTGACCAACTTTCATTCATTGGACCTCATATGATGGTCAACCATTAGTATTCCCCGAATGGTCCTTACATTCCATGTTCATCTTCCCTACCACATGTCAATTATGTGGAAACCTTGTCCCATGCATTCAACGTTGAATGAGAAGGAATCTCTCCCTTCTTCTGACTTATATCTAGTAGTTTACATGGTGATATTTTCAATAGGGCCTTTAGATTTTGATCTTACTACCCCTATTGATCCCCTCAACATGTATTTCTTCTAGAGTGTTGTTCTTCCATCTAGTGAAGATCTCTTGGAATCCATGATCGAGGTTTGTCCCTTGACATGTATTCCTTCCAAAGTATTATCCTCTTCGAATCCATGATCAAGATGATAACTACAAGCATGGTTCCCATTTATGTGTCAAGCTAGTTAAAAAATGAAACAAAGGTGTGGGGATCCAACCCAAAAAAGATCATATTTTATTTTAGATTTTCAGGCTCGTTAAAAAATGAAACCGATCACCGAGCATATTTCTTTTCCTGTGTCAAGCTCGTTAAAAAATGAAACAACTAGTCATGAGCATAGTTATTTTCCTATGTCAATCTCATTAAAAAATGAAACAACTAGTCGTGGGAATAGTTATATTCCTGTGTCAAGCTCGTTAAAATATGAAACAATTTCCCCTCCCATTGAGTCGAGTCTTCCATTACAACTCGTCGTTGAACCTTCCTTCCATCCACCTCAATCTATTGATCCTTTTCCTTGCTCCCTCTCTAGTGAATATTTTTCCTATTAGTAACCAAGAGTCTATTGGGTATAGAAATTGGCGATAGGAGAAGAGTGAGTGGATGAAACAAATCTTGGGGGGCATGTCTCTCGCCTTTGATCACCATTTTGGAGTTAAGAAGCTAGCTTCTCAAGCTGGGTGAAAAGTAACAACCACCCACCTTTGGAATTTACATTGGGAAGTGTCGAGCAAAGTTAGTTTTTGGTTTCAAGCTCATTAAAACAATGAAACCAATTCTGAGCATAGTTTTCCTAGTTTCAAGCTTGCGAAAAATGAAACCTACCCAAGCATAGTTTTACTTTGTTTCAATCTTGTGTAAAAATGAAACCAATCTTGAGCTTAGTCTTTGTTCTTTCTCTTCCTCGTAAATATATGAGAATAAGTTACCGAGATTAGTCTTTGTTCTTTCTCGTGCTCACAAATACATGAGAATATGTTACCGAGTATACTTTTAGAACTTTTTCGGACTCGTAAAATCTATACGAAAAATGAACTTACAGAGAACTCTTTAAGCTCTTTTCGAACCCTTTAAAAATTGAAAATATTGTCGAGTGATCTTGTTGTATTTCACACTCATTAAAGTGAATTAGAAAGAATGTATGTTGAGCGGTAGTTTATCCCTTTTTCGGTCTCATCATACTATTTATAAAAAAGGAACACCATATCCATTGTGGTTAGGAGAGTTCTCCTAGGTATTGTTTTATACTTTTCTGGACCATGAAGACTAAATTTACAAAAATATTCATTATGGAGTCCTCTTTACAACCTTTTCATACTCTCTAAACATGAAAAGGCCATCAAGTTTACCTTCTTTGGACTCGTAAAACCAAACATTGAAGGACCCATATGGGACCGAACCCCTCCTTCCTCAATTTCATTAAAAATATGTTGAGGGACTCATCGCCAGATTAGCTATATTGAGCATTTGTTATCCTCCTCAAGCTCGTAAAACTAGAAAGAGGTACTCGTCATTCATGGTGGGGATTTTTTAGAGGGTTTTTTCATCTTGTTATCTTCATTCTATGGTAGCAATTACCACTTTGAGTCTCCCTTGAACAATGCACCTGTTCTATCATCATATATAATAGTTGGGTCATCCATTCTCTCTCATTGACCACCATTTCCATTGTGTGTCATGTTCCATTGATAGGTCCATGACCAGTGTTATGGTATTCATATGAGTTAATGCTCCTGAGTCAAGTTGTTTTTCGTGCATACTTGTTCAAGGGAATTTTACCTGCGTCGACCACCTACAGTTCTTTTCATCCTATTTATCCCGACCATCCCTATGTCATTTTTTCTCCATTATTATGGTTTTCACACCATCTATATTTACATGTTTTGTGTCGATTAATGGGGGATACATCAAGGCCCTCCTTTGAAATATTTCACCCTGTCGACTACAACTTATTATAAAGTATTGAAATCTAGAAACCCATTAGTGCCCCAGGACTTGCAGACATCAGTGGTAGGTCTCCTTACCTTTTGACAGTGGGTTTTCATCATTGTCTCCTATCAAATGAATCTACGAGTGTTCATGGTCAACTCCTTTATTCACACTTTTTATATCGTACTAGGTATCTTGGGTTCCATCATCATCATCAATGGATTCCATCACTTCTATTAACGGTATACATTAATGATCGATAATCATACAGTTTCTACCATGCTCGACATCAACTCCTTTATTCACATGTCATAGATTCATACCATTCAGATGTAGGATGAATACCTTGGGAAAGATCACATTCTTGTTAGATGATATTATTTCCCAAGTTGTGATGGAGAATATTCATGAGCACTTCACAAATTGATTAGTTATTGAGTCATCTCATTGATTTGTATGATGTGACATAGATCCTCATTTGTACTTCGTTGTGGCTATGATTTCACTTGCGTCTTGCATTGATCCACAATGTATAATTTTGTGGCCATGATCGAGTCATGATTGATTCTTGATGGATCCACGGTGTATTTTGTTGTGGCCATGATCCCATCACTTGTGTCATGCATGGATAAAAAGTGTATTTATGGTGGCTATGTGTTGGGCCCCAACAACTCCCCCTACATTTTTACAAAATTTAAAGGGCCCCCATTAGAATCTTGATAATTATAATGAGCTACATAATCAACCTTTTCAAATAGTTCCATACCTTGGTTTGCTTTGAGACAAACTTAAGACAGTCACTATAGTATGAGACATTCATTACAAGAGTATATGTCAAAATTTGAAATGAGCATAGAAATCTCAATTTAAACAAAACATTAATTTTTATCAATTGTTTACTTTCGTTTAAATTATGATTGTGTTCATTATTTTGATCATTAGCAAGTTTGACTATTTTGAATAATGGGTTCAATACTTCCTCAAATAATATCTTGGTTGGTTTCTCATTTTCACAAAATCATTTGGTGGGATTAATTAATTTTTTTTTTTTTTCATTTTGCATCTCATTTCAAAATAAAAATAATAATAAAAAAATTATCTATCATTTGTTTGATTTTGTGAAAACCCAAAATTAATATTTTTCTCCTCTCTGTCAACTTGAAGATTCTAGAATTTTAAGATCATATTTGAACGGAAAATATAAACAATGTTTGTTTAGAACTTATAGTTAGTTTAAATTCATTTTAATTTTTTTGTTCTAGATTTTGTTTTATTCACAATGTTTAGGTTATTAATTTAGGTTTTTTTGTTTTGTTTCACAGGTTTATATTATCAGTTATTTGGTATGAATCTGATCATGGCTTGAGTTTATTATCTAAATACATTCACGATAATTGATCCAAAAATAATATTGGATTGCTGCAAATAAATTTATGAGTAACAACAGATAAAATTTGGAAATGCGTTTAGAACAGAAAGAAAATTTTGTGGGACTGATTGCAGCCAAACCGTGAGGAATCTGAAGAAATGGTTGAAAACCCATCTCCAAAATGGACCCATTTAGCTTACAAGTGGGAATTTTCGCAAACAAATGCACGATTTGAGAGATATTTGTGTCTCTTTGCGAGGCAAATTTCAGGTGGCATAAATTATTAGTGACGCCCAGACTGTTCATTCATGGTATAAATATATGAGAAAGTTCAGAGCCAAGAGATCCAAGAAATTGAGATGATTGTTTTTGTCCTTTCTCTTTTGTATATTATTTCTTTTGTAAACTTTTTTTTCTTTTCAAATGGAGTAACCAATAGTTGGAATCTTTGGGAGAATGGACAAGTATTTTCAAAGAAGAATATGAAATTTCAGGTTGCTTAATGGCTTTTGTCCTGTGAGTAAAATGGTTTTATTTTCATTATAATATATTCATATTCTTTGAATAATTGATTATGCATTGATTTAAATTAGCTTTAGTCTGTTTTATCAATACATGGTTAATTTCTATCATTTATATATTAATTTTTTCAATCTTTAAGATTCGTTTATCCCAAAAGTTCTTCCTGGACCATATGATGAACATATTTTGTTGAAACTATATGAGAAAGCAGTTTACTCTTTGGATTTCATCCTTTGTAGACTTTGTAGTGTTTTTTCATTGTCTTCTCATGTAATTTCTTGATGTGAAATGTTATCTGTGTCGAATTAGCTTTAGTCAGTTCTGGACATAATATTTTATATCATGTTTTCTTTATGTTGTTCATTATCTTTTGGTTTAGTTTATATCTGTGACTGATCCTCTATTCAAATATTTTGAGTTTACATATTATGCTAGATAGATGGTAACACCATTCCTGAGAATTGGAATTTCTTTCATTTTCAGTTGTTGGACATTTCAAGGTCACAAGATATATAATTATTTGTCTTTTTGTCATTATAAACTTGCTCCAGAATATGAAACACTTCTTTGAATTTCTTCAGGAAGTATTATGCTTGCTTTTGTCATAGGTTTACACTTGACACAGGTTAAGAGGAGCTCATACAAATACAGAGAGATGAATTTATCTTAGTACTGTTGATCAGTGAGAGGTTAGTAGGTGCATTGCTTTCTTTTATTCAGATTTGTTTATATATGAATGGGACGATAATTGCATTAATTAGCTTTGACTATTTCTGTGTCATTGTTTAAATTGTATTTTCTTAGTATTTATTAGTTTAAAATATTTAAACATTAAGAAAACAAAAATATTTATGTTCTTACTTTATCTTATTTTGAAACATTATTAAGAACATTCATTTTTCGCAAGATTTAAAGTAAACCTTGTAAACTGTATATAGATTGTTTATAATAATTTGTATATTCATGTTTCTTTTTAATAAACATTAGTAAGTAATATATCATTTGTTAGAATCATAGCCTTAGATTAGCTTATTTCTTTTATCATTTTTAGGAATTAGTTGGCTAACAAAGCCATTAAACCCGTCGGGTCAGTTCATTCCAAACGGCTTGGGCTATTTACACAACCCCGGTCCGAATCTAACCTTCTAGTTGATGGTGTGTCATTTACGCCCATCCACAAATGGCGCTAGAAGTAGGGCCGAGGTAAATTTAATTATTAAATTTTTTACCCCTCAACCTGTTATAATTCCAGATTTATAAATTCTTCTTTTGTGTCATCTTGAAATGCACTAGAAGGCAGTCTAGACGAACAAGTTGGCCTTGCAAGAGTCTTTGTTTTGAATGTATTTAATTCCCCATGGATTTCCAAATCACTGTGTTGGAACATGCTTTCCACTTCTCATTACCTGATATTCCCAACGAGACAATATCTCACTTTTCCAAAATCACCATTGATGGTGGGGGGAATGTGTTTACAAAAGACCATCTTAACAAGTTTTGGTGTAAATTCATCAAGCATGATATTTATGATTTAAAGGTTTTATGCATATTGTTCTCTTTTACTTTCAGGGGTCGAATTAAACATTGGTTTGAGTCTTTTCCAGCATATCACATTATTGATTGGTTTCAATTTGTAGATGAATTTTTAGATTCTTTTGAAAACTATGATTACAATCAATTATGTGAAGAGTTTCAGACTTTACTAATCAATGACAATTCATATCCAGAAGGATTTTCAACAAGAATCCATCATGTTCTCTGTAAATTTAATCTTGATGACATGTCATTTGTACTAAATCTCCTCTATGATTCTTGCGTCCCTTTCATCCAGTCATATTCAATCACAAATGATGAATTGGTTACAAATCCTATCACTCAATTGCAAGAAGAATTTTGTTCGTGGGATGAGAGGAATCCATATGAAAATTTTGAACAAGCAAGGGAGGTAGAACCTATTGAAAAGGTTCTTACTAACAATCAAATTGGTTTTTCCTATGAATCATTGTATACTCATCCCTTGACCATCATGGAAGAATATTTGATGTTGGGTCAAGGTGAATGTCCATATTCTTCTAACTCTTTCTCTAATCAGTTTTTAAATTTGGTTATTGAAGAAGACTTAGGTGATGAAAACGATCTTAAGCATTCTAAAATTCCAATGAAACTAATTAGAGATGTAGATCTGCAATTGGAAGAAGAAACCTTAAACCTTAATCCACAAATCATACCTTATCCATAGAAAATATTAGATGTTTGTCATGAAAGTTTTGAATTATCTATCATACAGGAGACAAATTAAGATGGTCATATTATGTTGAAGAATTTATCACCAAAACAAAGTGAACGTTTTAAGGAAAGTGAAGAAGAATGCCTTGAGAATACCATTGTTAAATATCATAGCTCAAGAGATTCTTTTCATGTGCTCATTTATGATTCCTTTTACTCTTTATATCATAATCTCTTCTTAGATTTTTGTGGACATGATACTTTACCCACGGTATCGTACTCTTTTCCGTCACAATCAAGTCTTTTCAATATGCCAAGATTTGGTGAAATTAATTCCAAACATAACATTTATGAAGTCAGATTTGATTCTCTTTCACTTTCATCACTTGCATGGAAAAAAAACATGTTGCAAGATGATTTTACACGATTTATTTTTGAAAAAGGCAATGCACTCATTCTTATGGAGATCAAATACTCTACATTGCATATTCATTCTTTGATTAGTTTGAATTTTAATGTTTATGCTTCACATTTTGAAACGATCAATATCATCAAAGGAATCGTTCAAACCAATAATCTAATTGATGTCATGAATCCTCTTATGATGTGTTCCCCATTGATATATCCATTTCATCAAAGTCATAGTTTGCATCCTAATTTTTATGATAGGATCTTAGAATGGCTTGAAGATTC